>JZKD02S1849292.1:412198-433636 GCA_000966675.3 Picea glauca | reverse complement strand
AGGAGGTTGCCCCCTCGAAGAGGCTTATTATCTGATATTATCTCTTTTTCAAGGCGTTGAGTACTTTTCTTGAGGTTTTTCTATGCTATATTGATGTTTGGTTCTTAACACACGAAAAGACAAAGAAGGACACTGAAAAATGGTGTGATTTCCACAAAATCCCCTGGCACAACACCGATGAATGTCGCTCAAAACAATCATTAGTGGTGAAGGTCAAAGACATGGAGATGAACCCTGATTCAGAATCTGATTCATAAAATATTGATAAAAGACAAATCATCGATGTAGACCCCACTGTTATTGTCGCGACTGCAACAATTCAACCATAAGAATCCACAGATATTGAAGAGGGGGAGTGCCTTTTTCATTCATAGATGTCGATGAAGGGGACCCCACTGCATTTTATTTTTTATAGCGGAAGCCAAAAGAACCTCATCTTAACAGAGGTCGTCAAACAGTTGGGATTGTCGACAACACCACATCCGCAAGCATAGAACAGTGGATGGCTTTGCCAGGGATGGGATATTTATGTGAGACAATAGTGTCGATTGTCATATGGAATCCATACCTTCAAGGATGAGGTATTATGTGATGTTTCCCTGCTAGATGTCTGTGATGTTCTCTTGGACGAGCCATATACGTGGAAGCACCATGCTATCTATGAGCCTTGACACCGTAGTGTCATTGTTACTCTGGGGGGTCATCTCTACAGGATAAAAGAGGTAGTTACAACTACTTTCCCACCTAAACAATGCCGCAAGGTAGTATCTCATACTACAAAATTCATCTTCTTCACAATTTGTTCAAAAGGTGAACAAAAGGATATTGCAACCACTACAGCTTCGACCCAAGCACCTTCTATCCAATAGAAGCAGGTCAAAAAGAATGCAACAAATAATAAATATTCCTGATGCATCCAGACATTTCATGTAGCCCGAATGGTTGAACAGATTCAACTCCGCCAACAACATGTTCATGACATCCTTCTGCAACGCAATGTCTCCAACAAGGAAAGCAATGCACCAAGATTCAATCACTTTCCCCTCTCCCCCAGGAACTCAATGAAATGGATACCATTGCTTCCTAAGGAGGGAGGATTGATCCAGGTGGATATTGACAACCACCTACCTTTTCTATCTGGCTCAAAACATTTTTCTGGCAATTTTGGTAATTTACTATTTTTAGCAGTTTTTAACTTCTGGGGCCATTTTGAGGGTCTAAATGAAGGTTTTTCGGGATAAATATTATTAATGATAGACGAACGCTCTTATTGATCCCCCAAAATGAATCTCCTCGATGATTCCTTTCCAACAAGATATCGTGCACCCCAAAGGAAGATCGTATGCCAAAGTTATGCCCCCGGGAAGTTCATACACCAAACAACCCAAAACGAGGTCCACAAAATTGTTGGCTTTTCATCTTCCGGGGTTAGGGTTTTGTATTTTCTTTATAATAAAAAGGCCTTTGGAGCCTCATTGTAAAATAATATTCTTGTGAATGTGAATATCCCTCACATCTCTTCTCAGAGAACCTGTCACCATTCTAGCGAGTCTTTCACTCTATATTTTTACAGTTTTTGTACATTTTCGTTCATTAATAGAAAATTGTGTATTACTGTATCTCTATGTTTATGGTTGCATCTATGATACATTTCTGTTATATTATTGGATATCCGCATTATCTATGTACATTTCTTTATTATATCTCCGCTCTCATTTCATTCCAAAAATAATCTGGATCAACAAGTCTGATCAAAATTGGATGTGCCAAGTGGAAGTTATGGTAACTTCCCCACACCTTCCTGATTTTTGATGCAGACGTAGATGCACTCTACATATTCTCATAGGATCGTTCAAATTCTCCTTTGATATGAATTATCTCATTCGATTCCCTACTGGAATCTCTGATGAAAACCCGATCCACAGGTCCTGCCCTTTCCCTGTCACGGCCTCTACATGCGCCTGTAACCTTTCCCCGATTTAATTTTGGGTTTTGGGGTTTCATGATCCCCAACGTCAAGAGTTCCTATCCTCTTGAATCCCCGATCTCTGATGCACTCCTTTTTTTTCCTTAGCCCTCCTAGTTATGCCCCCTAGTCCATATGACTAGTCCTCATAAGACCACAGTCTTATCTCCTTCTGGGGTTTTGGCTTCAAAATCCCGATGCGCTCTAACTTCAATTATCCCTCCGGGATAATCTCGTGGTCCACGCGACCTTCCCCTATATGAACGCAGTCATACCTCGTATCGGGGTTTCAAACTTTTCAATACCGAGATGCAATTTCCCTCGAGACTGTCGATCTCTCGAATCCTGATTCTCCACTATGCTGACAACTGGCCCCACGATGGAGCTTTCCTCCTTGTCGAGATTTTGGACTTCGTGAATATGAATTGCAAGGACTTCTTGTCCACGGGATTCCCGATTTCCTAATTGACGATTCTCCTATCGGGACCTACTCTGATAATCCAGATCTCCACCATGTGTCCCCAACGGATGGATGACCCTGATCCAATCTAGCGATTTCGGGACTTTCGCTACCAATTTCCTGACTTCTCGACCTCGAGATCTTCGATATCCCGATGTGACGTCAGCTAGGCCCACAACACAAGGCTCTCACCTTTTTTCCATTTGTGAAGTCGAAAGACTTCCTCTTCCAACCTCCAATGCTCGAGTCCCAGATGTGGGTAATCTTGTGACACGTGTCCGCTCCCAAACAAACGGTCTAGATCAAATCTCGCTAATTCGGGGTTTCTGGTGTCAAGTGACTCTCCTCATGTCCTCGATATCCCTGATATCATGAGTGTCAATATCCCGATGCCTCAATTCCTTTCGAGACTTTTCTCCTCTCCTTTCGAGGGCTTAAACCTTGTGCATTTTCTGGTTGATCCAGTGGCTGATGGGTAATTGGATCAAGATCCCACGGTATAGATCCGTTCTTCTATGCACTCCTCTGTTGCACTACCTTCTGGACATGAAAACCGACAGTCCATATCTCCTTTCTCTAGCCAATCTGATGACTGCTGTGCTCCCTCCTGAGCTTGCGCACTGTCTTCCTGCACTTGGAAAAATCCCAAGTTCCCAAAGGCCTCGACCTTTTCCTTTATTCTCCGCGAGATCCTTTACCTGAGTTCTCGTCGTACGTTCTCCTCGATGTTGTTCCTCCTGATCTTTGCTCCTTTCGAATCCTCGAAGGATTCTTCAACTCCTGCGCCTCTGTAGGGTATTCTCATGCACACACAGTGTTGCTATCCATCCTGAGCTTTCCTATAGCTTCGACCTCTAAGGAAACTCATTTCTCCTTTCCTTTCTCCCACAAGTGGAGAATATTTGGATGCCCTCCTGTCTATCCTTCACTCAAGAAACCTCTTGTTGAGTCTGCAGGATGTTCAACAACCCTGTGAAGACCCCTCAGTGGATTCTTCCTTCAAAATACAGAACTCAAGGAGTTCTCCTCTCCTGTGCCTGTCTACACAATATCTCACTGCCCTCCTGGCAGAGTATCTTCTCCCAGAATGTTCAATAGTTATGTCCTCCTATACACCTATGCACTCGCTCAATGCCCACTTGGCAGAGCTTCACAAAACTCCTTAGTGATTATGTTTCTTCCTAAACTTCTCAATAGAAAATCTTTCATTGTGCACTCCTTGCACCTGCTCAATGCCCACCTGGAATAGCTTCATAGAATCCTCAGTGGTTCTGATTATTCTTGAACTCACAACAGAGTTCTATCTTTGTGCACTCCTTGCACTAGCTCAATGCCCACCTGGCAGAGCTTCACAGAATCCTCAGTGATTCTGATTCTTCGTTCTGAACTCACAACAGAGTTCTCCCTCTGTGCACCCCTTCCACCTGCTCAATGCCCACTTGGCAGAGCTTCACAGAACTCCTCAGAGCTTCTGTCTACAACTGTGTCTCTCCTACATAGCCTTTCCTTCAAGGTGTTAAGAAACCTTGAGGTCTTCCCTGAGTTGTTGATTCCAGTTCTTGTGCCGCAACACGTCTTTGTCTGAACCCGCAGAATTCAGAAGTGCAACCTCTGTGCACGGCTATCAGAACCTGCAGTGTTTTGTCACACCTTCCTGGTGTGAAGCCTTAAATACCTTCACCTGAAATCAGACACACTCCTACAAATTCCAACCTACATTATACATCTACAACACATATCAACACTCATAGACATTTATTCAACACACAGAATACATGCAGGAAAAACTGCTTTTGTTTATATTAAAATAGAAAATGCCTGTTTATACAAGGTGTTCCTGAGCACGGTCTGTAACAAGGTCTCGGCTCTTCTCTTTTATTCTCTATACACACTCACTCCTCTCTTCTATTCACCTCCTTACACAAAATGAGATCCTAAATCTCTTTTACCTAAGGGGCTCTTCGAGCTCTTCCCTCCAATCTACCTACCCTATTCAATTTCATTGAATGGGTTGTCTAGTCCAGCATCTAGATCTAGATCTCAGCCATACAAAACATTAAAATCCTATCTTATCTATAGCCTGCGCAAAGGCACGGCTTCACAGCTCAACATCTTAAACATTTAATTACATTCAATTCAAGTTTTAAATGAGGACTGTGCCTCTCTTTAACACGTGACTTGAATTTGCTGACGTGGCTGGCTGGTTGGCTGGCTGACGTGGAGAGATGCTCCTGCATCAATTTTTGTCTCTTACAGGAAAGTGTACTTGTAAAGCGTGCCAAGATCACAATATATGATACTTTATTTTGAAATTTTTACCATAAATACTATAGATTGTCCAATGTCCAATACAACTAGTCTCGCTTAATTTGGATACTCAATGAAGAAGGTATCATTGTTTTACCCAGAAGACCTGTTTGAGACTAGTTAATATGAATAGTCAGATAACCTATATTGTACAGGGTGTATCCACAAAATTAAGATGACCTAGAAGTTGAAATTTTTATCACATATACCTTGATAATTTATATGAATATCCTCTATATTTCAGGTTCTGAAATGTTACATAAAAAATTGTATGGAGAAAATTCTGATATGTATAAATTCAGGATGATTCCATCAACCTATCTTACACAAGATATATCTATGAAATTATAAGGCCTCAAGAGATGCAATGTTTACCCCACATACCTTGATCCGTCTACTAAATATCCTCTAAGGGGTTCCTTCTGAAACACCGAAAAACAAAAGTTAAGACCAAGGTGTCTTAAATGTGGCAGCGAGACCCCAAAACCTTGAGCTCTAATACCAAATGTTAGGAACCAAATATCAAGATAGCATAGAAAAACCTCAGAATAAGTACTCAACGCCTTGAGAAAGAGATAATTTCATATGATAAGCCTCTTCAAGGGGGAAACCTCCTTATACACCACATAAATTTCCAAATACAATATGCTTCCAAATGAAAAGGTATCCTTGGTATATATAGGATACTAAGAGGTACACTTACAACTAATGGACCCAAGCCGACATAAATAAAATAACATTAGTTATGTAATATTCCCTAATTAAGGGGTAATGTACCACTATTTAGGGCTTAACATTGTCTAGGAAAGGAAGATGAATTTTGGCTATGTCAAAAAAGAATGGGTCGCATAAACTTCGATAATGTTGTCAAAGTCAAGAAAAAGGAAGAAGTCAGAAAAATTCCCAATATCAGGAAGACAACCAACACATTATGAAATCATTGTCAACGAGGAAATAAAACAAAGACTAGGTTCAAATCAAAGGAATACTCAACGAAAATACCACTGGAAATTGTGCATATTGATCTAGTTGGACCAACTAGAACAAATGGATTAAAAGGTGAGAAATACTTTATGTTATTGGTTAATGATTATACAAGAATGATTGAAGTTTGTTTTCTCAGGAATAAATCAGAAACATTTGAAAACTTCAAGGTATGCAAAGAAATGGTTGAAAATGAAATGGATTCAAAAATCAAATGTTTGAGATTGTAAAATGGAGAGTTTACTTCAAAAGAATTTATGGACTTCTACATCAAGCATGGAATAAAAATGCAATTATTCATTGCTAGGACACCTCAACAAAATGGGCTCATTGAAAGAAAGAACATGACAAAATAAGAAATGACTCGAACAATGTTAATGGATTCCAGGTTGACATATATTTTTTGGACACATGCAGTGCATACAATAGTTCACATTCAAAAAAGAGTAATGCTTAGAAACAACAATGAAAAACTCCCTACAAGCTATGGAAAGGAATACCAACAAATTGGAAGTACTTTAGAGTTTTTGGAAGCAAATGCTACATCAAAAGAGAACATGGAAGAATGGGAAAGTTTGATTCTCATGTAGACAAAGGAGACTTATTGGTTACTCAAGTACAAGGAAATCATACAAATGTTACAAT
Source organism: Picea glauca (assembly GCA_000966675.3). Taxonomy (NCBI): domain Eukaryota; kingdom Viridiplantae; phylum Streptophyta; class Pinopsida; order Pinales; family Pinaceae; genus Picea; species Picea glauca. The sequence goes on along the minus strand of JZKD02S1849292.1, from coordinate 427,274 downwards.
CTAAGGCTAAACAAAGTTGTGGAAAGCATCACTGTAACAATTGATGAGACAAGTGGACATAAATTAAAAGAAGAAGAAAAGGAATCAATGGAATGGATTTATGAAGAAGAAGCAAACGATGAAGAAGCAACATAAGGGGAAGATGAAGAAGATCAGATAGAAGTAGAAGAAAAAGTACCACAAGTACCTCCAAAGATAGCTATCAAACGAATACAGAAGAATCATCCTTCAGATCATATTATCAATAACAAAGATGTAGGAATTGAGAATAGAAGAAGAATTCTTTAACCAGAACAACTGCACCTAGCACTCTTATATTCAATTGAACCAAATGGTTTTGAGGAAGCCAACAAGGATGAATTATGGAAAAATTCCATGAATGAAGAGTAGGATCAAATAGAGAAGAATGAAACATAGGAATTGGTTCCAAGACCAAGGCACAATAATGTATTCGGCACAAAGTGTGTCTTCTAAAATAAATTGAATGAAGATGGACATGTTACGAGGAACAAAGATAGATTGGTATGTAAAGGATACACATAGGTTGAAGGTATCAAATTTGAAGAGACGTTTGCCACATTTGCTAGAATGGAAGAAATTAGATTGATCCTAGCTTATGCATTCTCCAAGAATATTAAAGTGTATCATATGGATGTGAAATCAACTTTTTTGAATGGGTAAATTGAAGAAGAAGTCCACATTGAGAAACTAAAAGGATTTCAGTTGTCAGAGAATGAAGATTATGTGTGTAGGTTGAATAAGTCCTTATATGGTGTAAAATAAGCCCCTCGAGCATGCTATTACAGATTGGTCAGATATCTATAGCAACAAGGGTTCAGAAAAGGAAATGCAGACAACAACCTCTACATCAAGGTAACTCAATATAGTATTTTATTAATTGAAGTTTATGTTGATGATATTATCTCTAGAAGTGATGATGTTATTTTTAGTACTCTGTAATGTGTGCTCTATGATTCTCCCTAGCTTTACCTTAGAGTGTCGTTTGATCATTTCACAAAGTGGAATATCAATAACTTCGCCATTCACATAGGCTCTAGGGCATTCCACCATAAATTTGGAGCCACCACCGCCACCGCTGAGGTGAAGGTTAGATCAAGAAGGTTCTTTTGAAGCTACCAAGCCACAAGAAATTGTACCTGATCCTATTCTAAGAAAAGACATTCTTGCACCAGAGGAGACTAGCATTTATGAACTCAAAGATGAAGGATTCAGGCCTACAAAAAATCTAATCACTGATATTTCAGTGCCAATCCTTTTTCATGTAGTCCCCCCTGAGGTGACTTATCCTGATCGTCATCTCGTTAGGTGACTGGATATGGAAATGGGTAACACTACTTCTACTAGGATTCATCATACTCCCATCCTGTTATCATGTGGAGGAGGCATCATACCTCCTCCCCCACCTTCACCTACAAGGAATATATTTAGTCACACACCTACCACTTCTAGCAGTGGCACAATCTCTTCCATGACTTTGACCATTGTTCATACTTCTACAATACATAATACTTATGGCGCTCCTTTCACATATGGGATGTTGGGTTTTGATATAAGCTCAACTTTAACTTACTCTAATTTATATATTGTTGGTATGGGTAAAGGGAGTTCTAATTCTCACTTTAAAGGATCCCTCAGGGGCACTTATTCTCCATATAATGCATTCCCTTATGGTCGGGGTCATATCCCTCCTCCATCCCCCTCACTTAGAGGTTGTTCTCAGCAACCATCTAGGCCTAGTACCAGTTCTAGTTTGTTTAGTAGAGGGAGCCAAGGGCCTTAGTCCTTTATGAATCCATTTGGTTCTATTCATTTCTCTTTATTTGGTTCTTTTGGCAATAACTTTTTCTCGTCGTCATTGTTTTTTTTCTGAGGGGAAACCCCTTTCTCAGTCAACTTAATCCAATGCAAGGCTTTGTTCCTTCATAGGGAATGATGACAGGAGCCTTTTTCTCTCAAGGTATTGGAAATCCCTAGCAGGGTTCTATACCTCTACCAGGGATGTTGATCGGGCACAACCCCTCCCACGTTTAGTGGAATGCTAGGAAAGGTGCAGTTCCTATGCCAGGAGGATCGACTAGGGGCAACCCCAACCAATTTTTTTGGAATACCATGTAGAGAGAAATCCCTACCCAAGGTATGTCATCAAATTATTCAAATCCTTCGATGATTTATACTAGCACACAAACCCCTTATACTTGCCAAGGAAACCTTGGTTTTTACCAGAATCCCAGTCAACACACAATCCTTTCCTAGCAACCTATTGCCAACGAAAATTCAGTTTCATCTTTTCCTTTAAATCCACCACAACCTAGGTTGCCCTTTCTGGAAAATATTCATCTGCTAGACTTGTCAAGGTTTTTAAATGATCCTATTTTTCATGATCCACCTTGGCCTCCTGTGCTGACTAAGTTTCCCTCAGACATACTAAAATTTGAAGGAAAGACTGGAAAAGATCCAGGTGATCATGTTACAACTTTTCACTTGTGGTGCTCCTCCAACTCGCTAAATGATGACTCTATCAATTTTCATTTTTTTTTATTGCACTCTCATAGAAGGTGTTGTGAAGTGGTATATTGATCTTGATGGCTCTAATTATGATTACTTTAACAATATGGAAATGGCTTTCTTAAACCATTTTCAACTACCGGTGAGATACGATGACGACACCGAGTTGTTGGGCAATTTTGAGGAGACTATGGATGTCAATATCTCTAATCATATTCAAGAATGGAATCTCTGGAAGAACTTGATCAAATTAAATTTCCTTCATACATTTTTTATTAAGTGGTTCCTGAAGTCTTTGGTGCCTTGTGTCTCCAAATACGTCACAACTTCCAGAATGTTTTATGAGGAGGAGGCTATTATGAGGGCTCAAAAATTGGAATTGATTTATTCTCAATCCTGCATGTTGTATGAGATTCTTCCTGACGCACCATGGTCAAAATTTGACTTAAACAAACCGAAGTTTGTTCCTCATGTCAATGGTATAGTAGGCTCAACACAAAACAAGCCCACATATCAATGGTCTAATCAAATGCAACAATTGTTGCTACAATAAAATGTGGCCAGCCAAACTTCTAGTACGGCTACCCCTTCCACCCACATGTCACAAGTACGTAGTGTACAGATGAAGAAAACCACAGAGAACCAACACTATGAGGGGAAAATAAAGGGTAAAGGAAATAAATGCAAGGGGGGTAATGATAAAAATGATGCTAAAAATTTTGGTGAAGGAAAAAACAAGAAGAAAAAGGTTAAGTTTCCATGTAAGATTTGCACATATGAGCACTTGACTCATCATTTCCCTCGGCTTGAGGAAGCCCATAAGATTTTGGCACAAAAACAACATGTTGCCTTAAATAACCCTTTCCCTCAAGGGTAGAATATGGCACAAGCTTCCTCATACACAATCGCCACTGGGGGAAATCAGGGTGCCCCCATGCTTAATGCCAATACTAGAGCCGCTAATGTATGCATGATGAGATTAGATTCTCATGTTCATACCAGGGCTCATGATTACAGAATGCTTGAATGATGCAGGAGAATCGCTCCAACCCAGCAACATACCAGCTAGACAACACATTCAGCGCTCATTCAAGGAAGGGAGAGGTGCCATCCCTCTCCTTTTAAATTTTAAATTGTAATTAAATGTTTGTAAGGATGGAAGAGCCACGTCGATGCCTTTGTGTAGGTAGGATATGAAGTCTCCTTTAATGGTTGATAGGTTTATGAAGATATAGATCTGATTCGAGCTAAATGGCATTGATTGTAATTCGGTGTAATTAATGAGAGTAGGTAGCTTGGAGGGAAAGGCTCGAGGAGCCCTCTTTTGTAAAAGATATTTGTATCTAGAATTCAATAGATAAGGATAGAACAGATTAGACTAGAGGAGATTATGTTAGAGTGGAGAGAGAGAGTCGAGACTTTGTTGCAGTTTGAGATTTTGTAAACATTGTAATAGACATTCAGATTAATATAAAGAGTTGTTTGTCCTACATATGATTCTATGTGTTTTATGTGTATTTGATGAATGCCATTTGTGTGTTCATTTATGTCGTATATGTATGTTAGGTTCCATCTGCAGGGATAGACATAATTTTCTATCTGTGGGTTTTTTTATTTCGTTCTGGGTTCTTTGTGGATTAATGCAAGGGGTTGCATGACAGAGTGTTGAAGACTCTATGAGCCAATGCAAAGAGTGCACATCTGCGTTCTGTGGAATTCAAGAAAGAATGTGTCAGGAGAGCGCACCAAAGGAATCATAAACTCAAAGTAAAACCTCAAGGTTACTAAACACCTTGGATGAAAGACTATGCAGAGGAAGGCATAGAGAGACATAATTACTGAGGATTATGTGAAGCTCTGCCAGGAGGGCAACGAGCGAGTGAAAAGAGTGCACAAGAAGAACTCTATTTCGAGTTCAGAGATAAGGAAAGTCTCCATAAGGAGGACACTTACAAAGTTGTTGAATACTCTGTAAGCTCAGCAAGGAGTGCTTGAGCAGAAGTCGCCAGGAAGGAACTTGCATCTCTTCGAGGGACAGAAGGGACAGAGGCCTTTGAGGCCCAAGCAGTTTAAGATCAAGGGGAAAGAGTTTTTGAACACTTTGTAGGAATACCTATGCAAGGATTCCACCATGGCAACACTCAGGTGAAGTGTTGAAGACAACCAGTTGAAGGTCGGTCGAGCAGAAGGAGTGTGCAGGGAAGCAAACTGTTTCAATTTCGCAATCTCAGGAGGAATAGTACCTTTGTGTACAAGGTTCCTGTAGAAAGAAGAAGAAGGCCAAGACACTTCGAAGTCCAAGCCACAGAAAATATCAGGAGAGGTAGCACGAAGTTGCACATAGAGTGCAAGTGTGTGCAAGGACGAGGTCAAGTTTCACTGAAAAAAGATTAGGAAGGAAAGCGAAAGTCGAGACCCAACATTTGGGCTCACAGGAGGACAATCAAAGGTCGAGACCTTTGGAACGTTGTAAATATTCCAAGTCGGGAAGAAATTGAAAGCTCAGGAGGAGGATCATTGGCAACCATTAGATCTGCTATAGAGGAGGAAATCTAGACCATCAAAACTATGTCTAGACCGGAGAAGCGAGCAAAGGAAAAGATCAGATCTAAGACGTAGGATCTGGGAGTGTGTGGAACAATAGCCGTTGGATCTCAGGAACATGCACAAGGATTAAACCCTTTGGAGTTGCACAAGAGAGTGGACATCATAAAATGTGAAGCCCCTAAATCATCGTAGCCGACCATCGAGATAGGAGACGTGGCAAAGGATCATCATTTCACTGATTCATAGGAGAGAAAGGTCAAAGGGTTGTCTTGTGAGAATTCGTGAAGTACGAACTCGTGAAAAGATCACAATCATTGATTGCGGAGAGATATAGACCATTGATTGTCCAAGGATAATTTTGGGATATCGGGGATCGGGAGTAGGGAGGTGATCGATCCTCCTACTTCGTGAAACGTGAAGTCCCAATTCGTGAAGAATAGATTTGAGCCATCAGATCGTGAGAGAGACATGACCATTGATTTGGGTCAGTAGATTTCACAAGTTTAGGGATCAGACATTGGAGCAAAGCATTGGGCTACATTATGACTTCACGAGTTCTGAAGTCCCAAAGCGCTCAGCGGATTGGCCCTAGGTCATGGAGAATGGTCATATGAGCGGAGATAAGGAAAGGAGATGACATATGTTAAGCCTTTTTTAGAGTTTCGGGAATCAAAATATTCGGGGTGACTCATATGTAGAAGTATCGACACACAAAATCCCAAAACGCCTTTTGATAGGCATGCGGTCATAGTCGGTGGTTGTGTGGAGGAAACTTGCACTCAGTGCTTGTTCGCGCAGGCCGAGTTTCACAAGGACCTCTAGATAGTTGTTTGTGGAGGTTCTAGTAGGGACCCGAAAGAGCTAATCTAGCTCGTGTCTTTGAAGATCCAGTGATCAAGAGGTTAGCGGACCCTGCCGAGGTAGGGGGTTTGCATCATGTGGTTTCAGAGTGAGAATTTTCGTCTGTAGATTTCAGGCTGAAGAGAAGAAGGAGGCATAGTGAAATGATTTGTGCGAGGAGATCTATTTTCTTGTAGGAAACAAAAATTTGAGATCCAGGTGAGCTATATGATAAGTTGGGAATGCTCTCAATTGTAGAATGAACGAAATTTTTTCCAAGAAGGTAGGTAGAGGAAGAAGATGGCTACTAAAGGCCATGAACGTGGTCCAAGAGAAGACAAACAATAGAAAAGCAAGGCTAAGATAGAAAAAGATCTCAACGAGATAAGAGCGCAAATGGAGAAGTTTGCATTTGAAATGCAGCAGGATGCTAAAATGCATTGGGTGTATGAATGGCCCATGAAGAAGAAGGCGAAGTGGTCTGTTCAGAAATTGTTGGCCAGAGGAAAGAAAAGGTTGTTGAGAATGTGGCTAAGGTATGTTGAAAGCCTCATAGGTGAGGATGAGATGGTTGACATCTGTGAGCTAGAAACTTGGAAGAGTCTCAGTGATGATGAGGAGAAGAGATAAGAGAAGGGTCTCAGAAATTGCTAGGTGGGAAATGATGAAATTTCAATTTTCCAGGTGGGCAAGGGAAGCGAGATGATATTGGTTGAGGGTCTCATGAACTCATAGGTGAGTTCAGATCAAAAAGGAGATATGATGCAAAAGGATCAGAAATAATTTCTGATCATTGGAGGAATTGAGATATTCTTGCCAAATAGACCAGTTGAGGCCAGAGTGTGTGTCGCAGGTGCAACAACAGAAGGACATCTAACAGAGACTATCAAAGAGAAAGAAGAAATGGAGCAGACATCAAAATATGCCCTAGTAGAGGAAGAGCATGCAGATAAGGTGCTCACTCCATGGGAGAAGGAGTAGGATATGCTAGAGGATTGGTATAACGATCTGGAGCCAATAGATGACTTCCATGAGCATACAGTCATGCATATCGCAAGAGAAGAGAATTCGAAAAAATTGCTCGAAAATTTCAGCTAGGAAGGTGAACAAGAGATGACGACAGCACTGAAGCCTGCAATAGAAAATGAAGAAGAATTCCAGTCTGGGGAGCATCTGGAGGAAGCTAGAGATGAACCAACAGGAGAATTGGCAGAAGCAAAGTTGTCAGAAAGATGATTAGAGTAGCAGCTCAGTGATGACATTGCATAACTGAACTTTGCAGTAGAGTGGAAATTTAATTCCACAAGAGATGGAGAAAATTGCAATGGGGATCAAGTTGATCTACCCATCCATGAGGAGGGGGTGCAGTGGAGTAGACTTCATAAATAGATCCATCCATTGGAATAGTTGGACAGAGAGATAGAAGAAATAAGGAGGCTAATTTTGAGGTCACTGCAAGAAGCAATCAACAAAAAGAAGCTGAGAAAAAGGGATCCTTCCATAGAAACAGAGAAGAAGTAGCAACAACAAAAAAGTAGTGGAGCAGATGGAAAAATCCAAAGAATAGTTTGGGATCTAGGTGGATTTCAATAGAGCTAGGAAGCTCATGAGCAGGAGCTCATGAATTTTTCACAACAATGGAGTATGATGTAGGAGCATCACTCCAACCCAACAACGCGCTAGCTAGACAACACATTTAGTGCGCAGTCAAGGAAGGCAGCGGCACCAACCCTCTCATTCTAAATTTTAAATTGTAATTAAATGTTTGTAAGGTTGGAAGAGCCATGCCAATGCCTTTGTGTAGGAAGGATATGGAGTCTCCTTTAATGGTTGACAGATTGATGAAGATCTAGATCCGATTCGGGCTAGATGGAATTGATTTTAATTCAGTGTAATTAATGAGAGTAGGTAGATTGGAGGGAAAGGATTGAGGAGCCCTCTTTTGTAAAAGATATTTGTATCTAGAATTCATTAGATAAGGCTAGAACAAATTAGACTAGAGGAGATTATGTTAGAGAGGAGAGAGAGAACCGAGACTTTGTTGTAGTCCGAGATTTTGTAAGCACTGTAACAGACATTCAAATTAATATAAAGAGAAGTTTGTCCTGCATATGATTCTATGTGTTTTATGTGTATTTGATGAATGTCATTTGGGTGTTCATTTATGTTGTATATGTATGTTAGGTTCCATCTGCAGGGATAGACAAAATTTTCTATCTGTGGGTTTTCTGATTTTAGTCTTGGTTCTTTGTGGCTTAACGCAAGGGGTTACATAACAGAGTGTTGAAGACTCTGTGAGCCAGTGCAAAGAGTTGACATATGAGTTATGTGGAATCTAGGAAATAACATGCCAGGAGGGTGCACCAGAGGAATCATAAACTCAAAGGAAAATCTCAAGGTTACTAAACACCTTGGAGGAAAGACTGTGCAGAGGAAGGCACAAAGAGATAGAATTATTGAGGATTATGTGAAGCTCTGCCAGGAGGGCAATGACTGAGTGAAAAGAGTGCACGAGAATAAATCTATTTTGGGTTCAGAGATAAGGTAAGTGTCCAGGAGAAGGAAACTTACATAGTTGTTGAATACTCTGCAAGCTTAGCAAGGAGTTCTTGGGCGGAAGTTGCGAAGAGGGCACTTGCATCTCTTTGAGGGAAAAGAAGGAAAGAGACCTTTGAGGTCTGAGAAATTGAATATCAAGGGGACAAAGATATTGAACACTCTAGAGGAAGGCCTGTACAAGGAGTGCACCATGCCAACAATCAGACGAAGTGTTGAAGACAACTAGTTGAAGTCCAGTTGAGCACAAGGATTGTGCAGGGAAGCAAACTATTTCAAGTTTATAAGATCAGGAGGAATAGTCCCTTTGCATACAAGGTTTCTGTAGAAAGAAGTAGAAGGTTGAGACACTTTGAATTCCAAGCCACAAACAAGCTTAGGAGAGGTAGCATGACGTTGCACGTAGATTGCAAGTGTGAGCAAGGATGAGGTCAAGTTTCACTGAAAAAAGAACATGAGGGAAAGTGGAAGTTGAGACCCAACATTTGGGATCATAGGAGGAAAATCGAAGGCCGAGACCTTTGGAACGTTGGAAATATTCCAATTCAGGAAGAAATTGAAAGCTCAGGAGGAGGAGCAATGGAATCCATTAGATTAGCTGCAAAGGAGGAAATATGGACCGTCAAAACTACGTCGAGACAAGAGAAGAAAGAATAGGAGAATATCATATCTGAGTTGTAGGATCTGGGAGCCCATGGACCAATAGTCATTGGATCCTGGGAACTTGCACAAGGTTTAAACCCTTTGGAGTTTCATAGGAGAATGGACATTGTGAAACGCGAAGTCCCAAATTCATCGTAGTCAACCATCGAGACGAGACACGTGGTGAAGGATCAACATTTCACTGATTCGCAGGAGGGAAAAGTAAAAGGGCCGACTTGTGAGAATTCATGAAATGTGAACCCGTGAAAAGATCATAGCCATTGTCACAGAGAGATATGGACTGTTGATTGTCCAAGGAGAATTTTGGGATATCGGTGATAGGGAGCAAGGAGGTGATCGATCCTCTGAATTTGCGAAACGCGAAGTCCATATTCGCAAAGAATAGATCTGAGTCCTCAGATCATGAGAGAGACGTGATCGTTGATATGGGTCAACATATTTTGAAAGTTCGGGGATCGTACTTTGGAGCAGAGCATTGGGATACGTTCCAAATTCATGAGTTGCGAAGTCCCAAAGCACTCGGAGGATTGGCCCCAGGTCGTGGAAAATGGTCATATGAGTGGAGATAAGGAAAGGAGCTAGCATCTATTAAGTCCTTTTCAGATTTTTGGGAATTGGAATAGTCGAGGTGACTCATATGTAGAAGTCCTAAAACACGAAATTGTGAAACGCCTTTTGATAGGCATGCGGTCACAGCTAGTGGTCGCGTGGAGGAAGCTTGCGCCTAATGCTTATTCATGCGAGACGAGTTTCACAAGGACTTGTGGATATTTGTTTGTGGAGGTTCTAGCAGGGACTCAAAATACCTAATCCAACTCGTGTATTTTAAGATCCAGTGACCGTGAGGTCAGCGGACCCTACCAAGGTAGGGGGTCCATGTCATTGAATCTCTTGAGAAGGGAAAAGAAGCTTCCAATTCATCACATCCTCTTCATATTGAGAATACCATGGGAGAAACAACTACCTGCATCCCTAAAGGAGTGTTTAAGAAAACTTTTCATAATACATTGCAAGGGTTTCCTAGAGATATTTTGTCGTTGAAGATCTTATGCAAACCCCTTGTGCGATGTTTTCTATGGAGGTTCTCCATAGTTTCCCCTCACAAATTATATACTTATTGTCTACTTTGGGTGTTATTGAGACAAATAACTCAGGATCTATCAATTTTTACTCTTATGATGACAAACCTCATTTTCCTTACCACGTCTCCTTCCAGATAGTAGTGGTTTATGCCACAAAATCATTGACATAGAATATTTTCCACATGGTGGTAAATGAGGGTGCGTCAACTTTCTTGATTTCCTTGGCATGTTAGAATTCTATTGTTCAACCCAAGCTATCTCCATCTCCTACATTATTAATTGTGTTTGATGACCATTCATTTTGACCACATGGCACAATCCCCTCCTTCCTTGTGCAATTGGAGGGAAAAACTGTGTGTGTCGAGGTTGAAGTAGTCGACGCGCTTCTCAACTACAACCTTTTATTCATAAAAAGTTGGACTTATGCAATGACAACAATTGTATCCTTCATTTTTTGTGTACTATGTTTTCCTCATGAATATAGGATAGTAACCGTTGATAAATTATGCTTCTCTCATCCTAACCCTTCATTGGGGGCATCCATGATCCTGATGATTGATAACCCACAACAATGCTCGATTGTTTCCATATTTGATGGGTATTTTTGATTTCTCACTACCTTCGAATGATGTCAAGTTTATTTTGGCTGTCCCTTATCAGCCTAAGGCTTCGATCTTCCAAGTAGCTTCATTTTGAATGACTTATTTTAATGATCCATGAACTTTACCTTCCCCATCGACTTCGATGGAAGGGGTAGGGAATCCTGGCATGGCTATGCCCCTATTCGCAGTTGAGGTCGTGTACAATATTATTCAGAAAACCTTGGCCAAATCTTATCCAACTCCCCCTCAAGAGATAGATGATGTTCTAGAGCCTATTTGGGATCAAGAGTCTCTTACTTCTCATGATCCCTTGGACTTGGTCTTTCCTTCTGATGAGGTTATTTTAGAGGTAATGAAGGGTCCATATAGACCTTGAGATGATATTCATCATAGAGTATACTTTTTAACCGAGCTTAGGAGAGTGAAAGTAGGAGAGTTTACCATGACCATTAATTGAAATGTCACTCATCCTTTTAATCCTTTGGAAATGCACAAAATATATACTGAGGGAAACATGGAGATTATAGCTAAGGAAATTCCAATTGACATATCCAAAACCCATGGCATCATTGAAAATGTCTTCATCGGAGAATATTGTTCCCCCAAGGAGATTCAGGTGTACACTGAGTTATTTAAATAATTTCGTTATGTTTTTTCCTCATCTTATGAGGAAATTCAAGGAATTGACCCTCGTATAGTCGAACATGATATTATGACTTATCCCGATTCTAAGGTTGTACGAAAAAATATTTTCCCAGTCAAATCTTGCAAGGTAATGACTATCAAAGCTAAGGTAGAAAAATTGATTAAGGATGGTTTCATCTACCCATTTCAATTGATGGAATGGGTTTCAAACACTGTTCCTGTCAATAAAAAACAAGGTACAATTCCTGTGTGGATGGATTTTCATGATATGAACAAAGCATGCCCGAAAGATAACTTTATTATCCCATTCATTGATCAGATTATTGGTGAATGTGCGATCTACGAAGTTTTTTCTTTTATGGATGGTTTCTCAGGGTACAACCAAATTCAGATCAAGCCCAAGGATCAACATAAGACTACTTTCATATGTCCTTGGGGTATGTTTACATATAAGAAAATTCCTTTTGGCCTAAATAATGTTGGAGATAATTTCCTGTGAGCCATGTCATTTTCCTTACATGACCTCAAACATATAGTTGAGGAATATCTTGATGATGTTGTGTCACATTCTCGGAAGAGATATGATCATCTCTCTCACCTTCGACTTATTTTTGAGAGGTTTCTCTACTAACGAATTCCTAGAAATTCGAACAAGTGTATTTTTTGTATTACATCGAGACATTTATTAGGTTTTATCATCTCCACCAAAGGGATCATGGTTGATCCTCTTAAGGTTGAGGAAATAGTTCGGTTTCCTCAACTGTGCATAGTTCCCCTACTTTAGATTCTTCAGGGGAAAGATAACTTCCTACGAAGATTTATTTCTAACTATGCTAAAATAACTAAAGGGTTTATGCATCTTTTGAGAAAAGGGGTCCCATTTTTTTGAGATGAAGTGACTCAATGCTCATTTGAAGCATTGAAAAGTACCTTGACATCTCCCGATCTTCTCCTCCCTCCTGATTATGGCAAGGATTTCTTGTTATACTTGGCTGAAACAGAGTCTACCATCGATATGGTATTGGTTTAGAAGGATGGTGTGCTCCAAGAACATGTTATCTGCTAAATCAGTCGAGGCTTAGTCGGACCATAAATCAGCTATACCCATGTTGAGAAAATATTTTTTTAAGTTGTCCATACTATTCAAAGGTTTCATCATTATAATCTACTCCATAAGACCATCATCGTAGCTGTCATTAATAATTTTCAATATGTGTTGACACGACGGGTCATCAGTGGGAACATTAGTTGATGGATAGTCATTCTTTAGGAATTTGATTTGGACTTTGTTTTGGAAAATAATAAGAAATCCTTGGTCTTTGTCGAGTTAATATTGGAACTTTCGATTGAGAGTGGAAGTAATTTTCCCGAAGAGTCGTTGATCAATGAGATCTCTTCCTTATTCAATATTTTGACCCTTGTTATGGAGATATACTTGTGTATATTTATACTCTTAAGTTTCCTTCCTCTCCTTCTCATGATGAGCATCAAAGGATACACCATCAAGAGAGAAATTATCTTTTCATCAATACTTTGTATCGTCGAGGAGTTGATTGTGTTCTCCATCGTTGTTTCACTCATGAGGAGGAAGAGATTGTGTTAAATGACTACCACACTGGAGCATCTGACAGTCGTTTGGGTTGGAAACAACCCAAAAAATCCTTTGTGTTGGATAATTTTGGCCCTCGTTAAATCTTGTATAGAAGTGGTTAAGAAGTGTCATCCATGTTAGATCTTATCTCAGAAGATGCGGTCACACCCTGCTCCTATGTTTCCTGTTATTTGTTTTGGTTCCTTAATTAAGTGGGCAATTGATTTCACTACATGCCACCCAACTTCTGCTAGGGGGAATCAGTATATCATTATTGTTGGTTATGGAGCTTGATTATCTTCCTGATTCAGAGGTCTTTTACTTTCAACCGTGTTTATACCACATGAAGTATTTACACCCCAGAAGTATGTACACTCTTCCATGTGGGAGAGTGCAGAGGAGGGGTACCCCCTCTGCGGGGTCTGGGGGGTCTGCGGGAAAGTGGGCCCTCGAAGGAAAAATTGCCTTGTAAATGTATATTGTAATTTCATGGTAAATATGGATCGTTCATTATAAGGTCGCAGATCTAACGGTAGAGATTATGTTAGGGTTTTTTTCCCTAGAAGGCAACCCTCTTTTATGAGGGAAATGTATTGCAGATATGGTTGATGGTGAATATTATATTTTGAGAGAGGAGACTGTGAGAGAAAGAAGAGGAAGTTACAACGGGTTTTGCTGTAGGTTGTATCCCTTCATTTGCTGGTTAATAATAAAGGAAGGACCTAGCAATTTCTCTAGTGGACATAGCCCACACTGGGTGAACCACGTAAATCCATGTCTCTCTTGTATTGTGTATATTTTGTGTTTTGTTTCTTCATTTGTTTTATTTTATTGCTCCATGGTCCTGTTTTTCTAACAACTGGTATCAGATCGAAAGGTAACTCGCAGGAAAAGAGGGTTCCTGGTTCGAGTGGGAGCAATGTCGAAAGATGTTAATTTTAGGGTCGAGAAATTTAATGGCCAAAACTATCAGTTATGGAAGATGCAGATGGAAGATTATTTATATCAGAAGGATCTATTCATAGCATTGGGTGGAGTATCAAAGAAGACAACATCCATGAAGGATGAAGAATGGGATATTCTTGATAGAAAGGCTCTAGGACCGATATGGCTGAGCCTGGCAGCGTCAGTGGATTTCAATATTTCCAAAGAAAAGACAACGAAGGGTTTGATGGACGCATTGGCCAAATTGTATGAAAAACCCTCAGCGTCCAATAAGGTATTTCTAATGAAGAGATTATTTAATATGAAGATGTCATAAGGTGGGTCTGTTGCAGATCATTTAAATGAATTTAATATGGTTACTAATCAAGTAAGTTCTGTAAAAGTGGACTTTGATGATGAGGTCAGGGCTCTTCTAATATTGTGCTCATTTCCAGAAAGCTAGAACAACTTGGTCATGGCTGTAAGTAACTCTGTCTCTGGTCCAAATACTTTAAAATTTTATGATGTTGTTGGTGTTATCCTTAGTGAGGAAATGCGACAGAAAATCACAGGTGAGACATTAGGTAATGCATTGAACATGGAGAACAGGGGAAGACAAAAGGATAGAGGAAAGGGCTTAGGGAACCGCGGAAATTCTAGGAAGGGTAGATCCAAATCCAGACTTGGAAAGATAGAGTGCTGGAATTGTGGGAAGAAAGAACATCTGAAGAAAGACTGCAGAGCTCCAAAGAAACAAAGAGATGGATAGTAGGAGAGAACTCAAGAAGCAAATGTAACAGGTGATGTGTTACAATATGATTTGATTCGTTTTGTAGATAATATTTATGAGTCTTGGGTAGTAGATTCAGGGGATTCATTTCATTCCACACCCCATAGGAAACATTTTCTAGATTATGTTCAAGGTGATTTTGGACAGGTTCATTTGGGTGATGACGCACCATGCAAAATTGTTGGAATGAGAAAAGTAAAAATAAAGCAATGAAATGGAAACCAATGGTTGTTGAAAGAGGTAAGACATGTTCCAGATTTAAGGAAAAATTTAATTTCAACAGGGCAGTTGGCAAGTGAAGGTTGTATAT
>JZKD02S1849292.1:398711-410759 GCA_000966675.3 Picea glauca | reverse complement strand
CAAGACCAGATATTGCACATGCAGTGGGAGTTGTGAGCAGGTATATGAACAATCCAGGTAAAGAACATTGGGAGGCAGTAAAGTGGATTTTCAAGTATTTGAGAGGTACTACTACTCATGCATTATGTTTTGGAGGTTCAGACACTTCTCTACAGGGATATGTTGATTCAGATATGGCAGGTGATAAAGACGGTAGGAGGAGCACCACAGGGTATGTTTTTACTATAGGTGGAACAACAGTAAGTTGGATTTTGAAACTGCAAAAGGTTGTTGCACTTTCAACAACAGAGACAGAGTATGTTGTTGCTATAGAGGCTAGTAAAGAAATGATTTGGCTACAGAGGTTTATGGAGGAATTAGGAAAGAAGCAGGAGAACAACATGTTGTACTGTGACAGTCAGAGTGCCATTCACCTTGCAAAGAACTCAACCTTCCATTAAAAGACTAAGAATATATAGTTGAGGTACCACTTCATACGATCTGTCTTGGAAGATGGACATTTGAAGTTGGAAAAGATACACACTAGCCAGAATCTTGCAGACATGTTAACAAAGGGAGTAACCAGGGAGAAACAGAGTTCCTGCTCAGTTTCAGTTGGTCTCCAAGAATGAAGATGAAGATGAGAAATTTTCCAGGTCCAAGAAGGCTCAGAGTCCAGCATATACAACAACGGTGGAGTTGTTGAGATCAGTCTCCAAGTGGGAGATTGTTGGTTGTGGAGCTTGATTATCTTCCTCATTCAGAGGTCTTTTACTTTCAGTTGTGTTTATACCCCATGAAGTATTTACACCCTAGAAGTATGTACACTCTTCCACGCGGGGGAGTGTTGAGGGGTGTACCCCCTTTGCAGGGTCCAGGGGGGATATCCGCTCAGCTGGGGAGTCTATGGGCAAGCGGGGGTTTGAGGGCTCGGGGGAAAATCCCCTGAAGGAAAAATTGCCTTGTAAATGTATATTGTAATTTCATTGTAAATCTGGACCATTCATTATAAGGTCGCAGATCTAATGGTAGAGATTATGTTAGGTTTTTTTTCCCTAGAAGGCAACCCTCTTTTATGAGGGAAATGTATTGCGACTATGGTTGATGGTGAATATTGTATTCTGAGAGAGGAGACTGTGAGAGAAAGAAGAGGAAGTTACAACTGGTTTTGCTGTAGGTTGTATCCCTTCATTTGTTGGTTAATAATAAAGGAAGCACCTGGAAATTTCTCTGGTGGACGTATCCCACACTGGGTGAACCATGTAAATCTGTGTCTCTCTTGTATTGTGTATCTTCTGTGTTTTGTTTCCGCATTTGTTTTATTTTGTTTCTCCACGGTCCTTTTTCTCTAACAATTATGGTAGTAGACTAATTCACCAAGTGGGTCAAATCCATACCAACATTTAGTAATGATGGAAAAACAACATCACTAAATTTATTTTCAACCAAATTGTTGCCAGGTTCAGTATACCAAAACAGATTTTCACGAACCATGGAAGTCACTTTCAAAATAAAATGATGACTATGTTAACATCAAATCTAAGGTTTAAGAAAGAACATTTGTCACCCTATTATCCACAAGAGAAAGGTCAAGTGGAGGCTTCCAATAAGTCTCTTACAAATATTCTCCAATGGACAATCAATTTGGCCAAGTCGAATTAGAATTTGATGTTATAGTCAAAACTTTGGGCATATAGAACTTCCATAAATATTGCTACAGGTTTCTCTCCTTTCCAACTTGTTTACAGTCCAGAGGCAGTCTTGCCTATAGAGTGTCAGATTCCTTCTCTCAAGTTGGAAGTGGAACTGCTGCCTAACACAACTATGCTTGAAGAGTGTCTTCTCTATCTCGAGCATCTCGATGGAAAAAATCGGGATGCATCCTTGGCTAATGAGGCTCATAAACAACATGTCAAGTGTCAATATGATCGGTCAGTTTTCCCTAGATTTTTCTCCAGAGGTGATCTTGTCTTGGTCTACAAACAATATAAATATCCCTTGGGGGCATGCAAATTTAAACCCATGTTGATAAGATCATTTATTATTAATAATTTTTTGGAAAAATGCGCTTATGAATTGGTTGAATTTGAAATTAATTCCTTTCCTGAGCCCAGAAATGGGATTTATCTTAAGAAGTATTATTCTTAGGTTGGTCACCTGAGTGTTACTTCTTGTAAATAGTGTATATTTTTATCTATAGATTTCAATATCTTTTTGTTTTATGGACATGTATTTTATTATGTTTCTACATTGTGGTAGATGTCAAGTGAATATGAGGTTTATGTTGGGTTCGCAAATGGTGCTAGCCAAAATACTCGGAGGCTGACTTCCGAAAATTGGGTGATATTCATGCCCGTTGGTCATTTGTTATCGTATGGAGGTATTTTTCTAAAACAAGTAACCAATAATGTTTCTGAAGCAACCAATAATGTTGTCAAGTACAATGTTGTAATATAATTACTACGTGATGCATTGTCGCATGGTATTTCTCACCTCCGGGTTCATATAGATGCTCAAATGGTAGTGTCACAGTTAAATGGAGTGTATCACATCCATGATCCCACCCTTCACCGATGATTCCTTAGGGTACGTCTCTTATAATGTTATTTTCATTATATTACATATATTCATGTTACAAGGAGATCTAATCAATTAACTGATACATTGGCAAATCATGTTTTAGATTGGCATCTTTAACACACATAAAATCACACATATACACACACATGTAAATATGTTTGTGCAAAATATATTTACTCCATAAGAAAAAAAGATAACTATATATATAACATGTCCAAAAAATGATGTCACAGTACAAAATGTGGGCCATAAGCCTCAAAAGTGTCTAGAATACATCATCGGGCTTAAGCCCTCAATACATAGAGAGATGCAAAAATGGGTTCTCTAACACGTATGATGTCCAGTAATAGTATAATATATAGGCCCTATTGGCCCTGCTATAATGTACTATGATGTTGTCTATATGTCGGAATAACTTGACCCATTCCCTCAGTACTCCCACAACATGAGGATACATAGATGGAGGTAGATCTTTTATGTCTGCTATCGACGTGCTCCAAGTGAGGGATGTCAAGTTCATCTCTACTCACCTCAATACTCTCTTAGCCTCTACCAATGATGGCTCTACTACTGTTGTGGGATCCTCTTGGCTGGGATTTCTCTTTTAGACGATGCCTAGTCTAGGGGAGGTCTGTTGGATGCATTGGTCCCACATCTGTACGTAAAACAAAATTTGAGTTAGTACTGTGACATTAACAAAATATGTTTTTTATTTCTCTTAAATAAAATTAAAAAATTAATATATATGAGTATGTACCTATCTCATCGTGGTTCACGTTAGGGGGAATAGGCATATCAGGGATATCATAAAATTAATCCATGCGTAGGGATAATCCTCGATGGCTGGCATATGTCATCTCCACTAATCGAATAACTTGTCATGATATGACTCTTGTACTCCCCCTTCTCCCTAGAGGGGCATCAAAGAGACCCATATACACAATGTTGGATAGGTATCTACGTGCCCTCGTACACTCTCCTTCTAGCTTAGGCTTGACACTCTTTCAAATAAGAATGCACAAAAAACTGTCTTGAATCCAAAGTTCTTCTTCTTTGTCAGTTTACACTCTGTCAATTGTATTTTCATATACTTGAGCATAATTGTGCTCCAATTGAAGATAACCAGTTGCAGACATTGCACTGCATAATGAATATAAGCATGTGAAGCTTGATGTAGTGCAGTGGATCCATTAATCTACCCAATTAAGTAAAGCACCGCTCTTAAACCAAGATTATCTACCTTCTGAATAGGAACTTGAGATTTTATCTTTATCGTGCAGCCTCACTATACATATCGACATAATGGGCTATGTGATATGGCCCTAGAGGGAGGTTTGTCAATTTTACCAGCTCACCCCTCCTCGATATACCGGTCAAGAAGTAAATATCTTCAGTTGTGACTGTCAAGGAATGGCCTTCTAGCATAAAGGCCTCTGTGTCAAGGTTTCAATACTCAACAAGGTGATTCAATAGTATCGGTTGGGCCCTCATGAATGGACAAAGAAACAATTTCCACAACCCACATTTTTTTAATATAGCCACAACTGCAGGGTCCTCTTTGACCATTTGGTCCACTTCCTCATGCTCTCTCTCTCTCTCTCCAATGAACATACATACTGAATCATGAAAGTTTTTGGGAGTCAATGCCTTTCTTTTCTCATTTTTAAGAGCATGTATGCGCCCTATTTTCAATACATTCATGGACGTACGCATGATGATTTTATCTCAGCCTGAACACATTCATGTGGTGAGCATGGAAAACACACATACATGCACAATCGTGTTGAATTTTAAGGTGTGTGGCCCCCAATTTTATCTAAAAAAAATGAAAAATGAATGAATTGGAAAGAGAAAGGGAAGAGTACTTACTTGGTTCAAGAACGATTCAATTCTATCCACCATGGCTCTCCAAATGTGAAATTGAAGGAAGAGGGTTTTTTCTATTTTTATGTTTTGTCAAACAACAATGGTGAATTTGACCCTTTTCACCTTTGTTTATAGATTTTTGACCCTACGTTGACCTAGTTTTGGCCCTTTTTCTTCCCTATGGTTTTCTTGATGGATGTTTGATTATTTTTTGGGATTGTTTGGTTGTCTGCAAGTCTTATGTGCTTCGGATTCGATATTTTTAAATGCTTGGGTACTACTTATACCATCCTATGAGGAAGTTACATTTTCTCCATTTGCATATAGGGTAGGCCTTTACCGCCTTACATCTTGCATTTTATTGATGATTTTCCACTTCACCATAGGGTCGATTCCAACGAAGTGAGACAAAGAACATTTTTTTATTCTTTAGAAGTGTCGTAATTAGGTGGTAGAGCCTTCCTCTCCATGGATTCCCTAGATAGATACTTGTCTTGCATTATGGCATCCATGCTATAAGTCTTATATAGGCTTGAGAGTCCTTTTAGTCCCACCATGACTCTGTGTTTAAGCCTCATCCTTATTCTTCATCTTTTTCTGGCCTAGTACCTGAGAGACTCCCTAAGAGCATGGTTTTTCATCTTTCAATCTCACTTAAACTATGAAAGTGACATGTAATGCGAAATTATTTATCCTTTTCGGCCTCATTTAGATTACATAAGAAAATGAGTTCCCCTAGAGTCTTATTTAATCTCTTTTTAGACTCTCTAAAATTAAAAGTATTTCCAAGTGATCTTTTCTCCCTTCACACTCTTCAAAGTGAAATTAAAAGGCACATATGTCCAACGATAGTTTACCCCTTTTTCGGTATGGATGGATAATTTTACAAAAAAGGTATGCCCTAAGAGCTAAGGATCTCTAGGAGATTATTCTTAGGTGTAATTTTAATCCTTTTTCATGCTTGAGGGACTAAATTTATGAAAAAGGTCCATTCTCCCTAGTTTTGGTTTATCACTTTTTCGGGCCTTGAAGATTATTTGGGAAAAAGGAAACCCCTTGGATTATTCTATAAGCCCTTTTCAGACTCCCTAAAAAAGAAAATATCATTGAGTGGCCTTGTTTCTTTCACACTCGTTAATCGAACCATAAGGAACATCTATTTGGCATACGTTTAACCCTTTTTTCTAACCAATAGATTATCCAAGAAAAAGGTACACCTCGGGAGACATGTCTCTCCAAGAGAGTTCTCCTAAGTTATGTTTTTTACTTTTTCGTTCTCACGGGACTAAATTATGAAAAAGGACGAAGGAGTCCATAGTTAAGCTCTTTTCAGACTCCTTAAAATTGAAAACATAGTCGAGTGATCTTGTCTTTGTCACTCTTGTTAAAATGTTTTTGAAGAGACGTCCTTTCGGTATAAGTTTAACCCTTTTCCAGACTGACTGGACTATGTATGAGAAAGGAATACTCTAGTCCCAGTGCCCAGAAGAGTTCTCCTTGGTATAATTTTATTCTTTTTCAGGCCTTGGAGGCTAAACTTGTGAAAAATATCACTCTGGAGTTTTCGTTTATTGGTTTTTTAGACTCTCTAAAACTGAAAAACCCTCGAGCTTACCTTCTCTGGGATCATAAAACTTTACATTGGAGGCTCATTGTGTAAATCCATAGATTGCATTTCATATCTCACTCTTGCATCTTTGTCCTAATTTCGGCTCCATTTTTTGGTTTCTAAACTTTTAGAGAATTCCATAGGTGCATGCCTTGCAACATTTTTTCCTTTGCATTCTGACACCCTGACCCATGCAAGAATTTTCTTGATTGTCCTTATCCTATGTATGTCTCCTTTCACTGAGCATTAGTATGTTCCATGCACTTGAAACTAGTTTTATTTCCTACAACACTCGTTCCTCCTTTGTAATGTAGCATTCTTTTATTATTTTTCAAGCTCGTTAAAAATATGAAAAAGACAAAAAAATCCAATATTCCAAAAAGGGGTCATGAGAAATCATTTCTCTTTTACTAGAATCAATCTAGTCACTCTTGGATAGAGAAAATCCTTCAGTTTGTTCTGCAAAGCATTGGTCTTTAGTATGGCCTTAGGAACCTTTTCTTGTTACATAGAGCTGCGTCCTCCTCCATTTGGTTACTCTTCCAAACACATGGAGATTTTTTGGTGCCTCATGTGCCACAAACTCACATGTTTTTTGAGTCTTTTCATATGTCGTGCTCTTTTCCAAGGGAAATTCTTACAACCTGAGTCGTCCATTCTGCAATAAGTGTCTTGACCTTCATAATTCAGCCATCCTGAGAGTCCTGTCAAGTGTACATTCATAATAAATGAAGTTTTGTGCCTATTAATTGAGATCCTCCATTATTTCTATGATGGATTTTTGAATACCTCAGGATAGTGAGTTTTCACACTCCCATTATACTCCTACCTGCGTTATGAATATCTCGAAGATATTTCTCGAGTTACTGAAGCTATCATCTCTATCTACAAGCATTGATTCCTCCTAAAGATTCATTTTATTTGTATATATTTAGATGATTTTGAGATGTAGATCCATTGTGTATTATTCATGGCTAAAATTTATATTTGCATACACATTAGTCATGTGGCCATGATTACTATATATGAAATGGATATGCAATCTACTTGATTGGAAACCATGCTTAGTTTGTATCGAGCATGGGTATTCCCAGCTCGGTGATTATTATTACTCTTTTTCAAATGACATGCTCATGAATAGTCATTTGGGCTCACTCGACTCGATGCTTTCCCATTTTATTAAATATGTTGTAATTTATTTCAGCTATCAATTTCTCTTCCGACCTCACACCTTAGGGGGCATATGTTATAGCTCAAAATGTCACTATCATGCATTTTTTACTTTGGCCTACTCACTCACACTTACACCAACCACTTTTGCTAAGGTTCCTCTTAAAAAAAAAACTTTTTTCATGGTGTACACGACCTTCTAGATATGAAACGTGTGTACATATGCTAGATGCATGCTTGACAACCCATGTATACTCTTCAAAGTTCCCAAAATTAAAAAGTTTCATGACTTAAGGTGGAGTTTATGGGCTATGTTAGGATGCAAAACCATATTACCTCATGTATCCCTTATGAAAACCAATTAACCATCTTTTCTCCATATAAAAAGGGCCCTAGGGGGGTCATTTGTATATATGAAAGAAGAGGCAAGTGAACTCTACCAAATTTTCTCCCTTGCATTCCAAGCCTTTTGCAACCTGCTTTGAGTTTCATCCTCAACATTCCCTTCAAGTCATCATCCTTATACAATCCATACTTTTACCCTATATTGGCATGTTTTTTGTGAGGATATCATAGTGGGAATAGTTCACTTGGAGTCAAAGTAGAGGAACCCAAGCGAGGTTCATGGAGCGACGTCAACAAGATTCAAATTGTAACTTTAAATCTTGTTATCAATAAAATAAAAAATTCTTTTCCCAGATCTTTATGTCTTTATGTTTATGTTTATGAATGTTTTGAATGAATATCTAACCCTTTAGATGATCTTGGTATTTATGAATATGCTATCATAGTTTGTTCTATGAAGTTGTTTCAGGCCAACTTTGGGAGGAGGCATGCAATTTTTGGATGGACAAAAACAAGAAGATATCTGCAATAGATGGAAGGAATTAAGGTACACATTTAGATCTTATCTCCCTTCCCTTAATTATTATTAGGTCTTGTTGGATTTGGGTAAAGTAGAAGCTTTTCTATCTTTTAAGGTGTCAAGGCTCTGCCTAGTCGCTAGACCCAGATTAGGAGGATTTTTACCCATAGCACATATAATATGATTCTCCATAATCAATAAGTCAATCATAAAAAGAAGAATTAGAAGTAGAAGTTACATTGAAGGGGAAACTGGAAGTAGAAAGTGCATGTCCATGAGAAGAAGAGTTACAGGAAGAAGACTCAATATTGATGTTTTTCTTCTTCATCGTTTCTTTTAGGGCTTCCATATTTAAAAAAAATTTAGAATCCACATGACCATCTCACCCACGAATGTTTCAATGCTTGTGAGTCTTCTTAGTTTTGGATTTTAATTATTTGTCACCATTGGGAGTATAAATTGGCTTAGAGGCTTTGGGACCTTTGTTTTCCTATTATTGTGGAAAAGATGTTTCTTCTTTGGATTCTTGGATTTATATTTTTTTTTAGACACTAAGGATTTGTTAGATTTTAAGGTAACATATGTAATATATTATGTAGAAACGAGAATATTTAGAGACTATCAATGGAACAACAAAATACTGAGAGAGAAATACTCGAAATAATACCTTTATTCAAAGAAATAAATGTTCACTTGCCTCTTTCAGCGGGAAACCTCTAGTAGAGAATAGATTTATTACAATAATTCTCAAGAAAAATATTCTCATCCCTCCTCTTATTTATACTAACTCTATCTTCTAAAGAAAAATATAAAAGAATATCTTTCTAGAAGAGGAAGCTTCTATTAGGTCTTCTTACATTGACTGGTTCATTTTTATTCAATAGGACTTATTAACTAATGTCAGCGTTTATTGCATGGAAAACATATTATTCTACCTACATGAGGGGTTAAGGAGGTTAGGTACCTAACATGACCTCCCCCTTGAAGAAAAACCTTGTCCTCGAGGCTTGAGATGAGGAAATTGTTACAAAATGGTGGCCAAATCCTAGGTGGCATTTTTGGGAGTTGTATATTTCCACTGAACTAACACTTCCTTGATGGTGCACTGAAGGAGACGATTCTCACGCTGGTCCAATGTTACTTGTGACTATATCTAAATTGAACCCTATTCATCCAACTCGGGGAGACTAGTATTAGTTTGACACTTACTTCCAATCACTTTCTTTAAGAATGAGACCTGAGAAAAAAGATGGATCTTAGAATGACTGGGTAGAGCTAACTAGTAGTCCACAAGCCCCACCAACCTAAGAATTGTATAAGGACCATAAAATTTGGGAGAAAGTTTCTAGAAATGTTAATCTTTGAGTGAAGTATGCTTATAAGGTTGCAGACGAAGAAACACTTGGTCCCCTTCAACAAATTGACATTATGAACAACTTTGATCTACTTGTTGCTTCATGTGATTTTGATCCATAACCAAATTCCTTCCCAATAAATTTCTCTGATACCACTTGTAAGTTACCGAATGTAATATATTATAAATAAACAAGAATATTTATAAAATATCAATGGAACAACAAAATATTGAGAGAGAAATACCAGAAATAATACTTTTATTCAAAGAAAGCAATGTTCACTTGCCTCTTTGAGGGAAAACCTCCAGCAGAATAGAGATCTATTACAATAATTCTCAAGACGAATCTTCCCATGCCTCTTTCTCTTATTTATACTAAGTCTATCTTCTAAAGAAAATTTTAAAGGAAGATCTTTCTAGAAGTGGAAGATTCTATTATGTATTCCTACATTGATTTCTTCACATTTATTAAATAGGCCTTATCAACTAATTTCAAACTTTATTACATGGAAAAGATATTATTCTACCTACGTGAGTGGTTAGGGAGGTTGTGTCCCTAACATATATGTAGCTGGAATGTTGATCACTCCAAGTTGCAAAAGCTTGTATTTCTCTCTAATGAGAGAATCATAAAAAGACTCAAGAGTGGGAGTTTGGTAAGCACCCAGATCTTATTTTGTGGCATAAAAGGTAGATACAAATTAGAATATGCACTACCAATCTTAGCAAGAATAACATATATTCATCGGTCATCCTTCAAATTTATTTGATATTCTTTAGATAAAAGTTGAATTGTTTTGAACTTATAGAAATACTCTTCAATGCAAGGAAAATTATTGTAACTTAAGGTCATTAACTAATTTTCAATTTGTTTGGATCAAATCACATTGTGTTTACCAAACACAAATTCAAGATTTTCCCAAGATTTACCTAGGTCATCAATTCCTCGAAGATGAAAGCTTAAACCAGGAGATATTGACATTCTAATTAGTCAATGTGCTTTTTCATTCTTATTATCCCATTTGGATTTATTTTCATCATCATAGGGTGCTTGTTTTTCCCCCAAGGTAATTTGGTACAATCCTTTACTTCTCAGTACATCCTCTATATGGAATTTCCATGAAAAGTAGTTGGTATTGGTAAGAAAAATATAACAAGGTGAAGACATATTAAAATTTGGAAATAATCTGTATTCAACATCTGAAACTAACTGCCTAGATGGAAATATCTTGAAAAAATAGGTTGTTTAAATGAAATGGCAGTGAAAATGGACTTCGGATGTGAATGTTATTCCCCCTTTAAGAAAAGGTATAAATTATAACCAAAGAGTCACCTAGCAAGCAGAAGTTAGTCCACATGGTGATGGATGCACAAAATTCCCTTCCTTCTCTAACTTTTCTTATAAGCTCAATTTTACAACTAAGCTACTTATGAAGTGAACCACCTTTATAAAATAAGCAAGACTCACTTCTACACTGAAGTTACTTTATAAATTAAAGTTGCGTGAAAAAAGTAACTAAAAATGAATATTAAAGCTACTTTATAGTGATTCACTTTTATAATTTAAGTGAAATGCACTTTACAATGAATGCATGGACTTTTTAAAAAAGTAAGAAACTTGAATTCAAGATCTCTTACTAAATAAGGAAACTTTCAACCAAGTGAGCTAGTGCAAAACACATTATAATTGTAAAGGAGGAGGATGTTTTTGTTGTTGTTGTTGTTGGAGATATACCTCAAAATGCATGATTACCCCAAAAATATTCCTTTTGATGTGTTGATACAAATGCACGCTGAAAAAATGAATCTCAACAACAAATGGGGTTACATCTTGGTTACCTTACCGAGAAAATGCAAGTTTTCTCTCTGTTTTTTATTTTCTGAGATCACACAGAGAGAATAAAAAACATAATACTTAGACAAGAAAACACTTTTGACTCTATTTTTTATCTGCGGATATCACACAGAGTGCATGACGAAGAGCATACACAACAATAAATAGTACCAAACCATAAATAAAAATAAAAAGTTGAAATATTAACTTTGTAAAAAATAAATTAAAAGGTTGTATTCAAACTAATTTTTACCTATGGATCTGACTAAGATAGTATTATCTTGGGAAAAGAGAATTTTAGGGGATAAATTTCAGCCCTAGGCTAATTTTGCATGTTTTGTTCCACAAAAGAATTTTCCATTTTTGATTTTTTTCTAAAATGATTCGCCCAAATTATATAGGATAAAATTATTTTACTTTTAAAATTGCCAATTTTATAGAAACTATATAAAATCCTTATAAATATGAATGTTTTTACGAAAAAATCACCATACAATTTATGGTTTTGGATTTTAATAATTAGTAAGATTCGCCAAAGTTTCTACATTTTAAGATAAGTATGGATCCTTGAAATGTTCTCTAATATTGGGAAAACAAAAACTAGTTTGAGTGAAACGATAAATATTTCTATGTTTAAGAATCACTCTGTTATGAACCAAACATCAATATAGCATAGAAAAACCTCAACAAAAGTACTCAACGCCTTGAAAAAGAGATAATTTCAGATAATAAGCCTCTTCGAGGGGGCAACCTCCTTTTACCCCACTTAAATGTTCAAGTACAAGATGATT
>JZKD02S1849292.1:367487-393605 GCA_000966675.3 Picea glauca | reverse complement strand
CATTACTAATCTAAATTACAACTAATGGCCTAAATCCGACATAAATAAAATAACATTACTAATCTAATATGCCCCAATTAAGTGGTAATGAGCCAATATTAGGGCTTAACACACTCTGGATGTAATGGAATAGTCCTCCCAACCTATAAATTTACCCAAATAGCATAAACCAAAAATGTAGCAATCCAACTTCAGGATCTCAATTTGCAATGGGAGTAGGTCTTCAAATGGGCTCTGATACCATGTTCAACAAGACATGGTATTCCAATAGAGTACAAACACCTTTAGTAAACACTCACAGAACTAGATAAAATATCAACACGCTAATGTGTTTACATAGTTAAAACCCTCGACAAGGGAAACATTCCATGACCCCAACAAACGTGACCACTTGAGGTAATATATTAATGCAAAATAAAAATATTTTACAAGAGATTTTCTCATAGTCGACTACCACCATGATGATTGACTTATTTCCCTATTTAGGTAAGCCCATAATGAAATCCATAGAAATATCTCTTCAAATAGTAGGGGGAATCAGAAGCAGTTGGAGTGTGGTTGGAGCTTTGACTTTTTCTCCCTTGTTGCATTGATAGACCTCACATTCAACCACAAAGGTGTGGGCATCTTGTTTCATACCATCCTAGAAAAACAAATGTTTGAACCATTCATAGGTTTTGGTAAACCCTAAATTCCCAGTTGTGGGTGAAGGATGAAGCTCAGAAAGCACCATTGGTTTAAGTTGTGATTGTTTTCTTAAACACAAATGACTTTTGTAGTGAATCTCTTCATTGTTCCAAGAGTACCCTGGAGAAGTCGGAGTCTGGTATTGCAATTATTGGATCATACAATAAATGTCGGGGTCTTTCCACCATCCCTAAAAAAAAACACTTGGATCCAATCTGGTATAATGAAGGAGAGGGAAAACAAGGGCCCTTCTTCTTCATAGTTCCTGGAAAGAGATTTAGAAACTAAATTTTCCTTTCCCTTATTGTAAATGATATCATAATAATATCCAAATATCTTGGTCACCCATATTTCTTTCTCCATGGATGAAATTCATTGTTCCAAAAAATACTTGAGGCTCTGATGATTAGTTTTAATTTGGAAGTGTTTCCCCAATAGATAAGGATGCTAGAGATGCATGTCATGCAGAATAGAGAACATTTAATTTTAATAAATGGATTGGCACAAATGTCTCTCTGAAAGTTGTTTGCTACTGAAGGACAAATTCCTGCCATCTTGCATGAGGATGGTCCCAATTCCTTTTCTGAAAGCATCACATTCTACTACAAAAGTATTTGTGAAGTCAGTTAGTGATAGGATATGGGTCATTCACAAATATTCTTTCAAGGAATGGACGTATTGATTAGTAGTTGGAGACCAAGTGAAAGTATTATTTTTAAGGAGAGGAGTGAGAGGGGTTGCAATTTTTCCATAATTCTGAACAAAATTATGATGATAGCCCGTTAAACCCAGAAAACCATGAAATATATTAAGCGTTTTAGGGTGAGTCCAATCATGCATAGATTCAATTTTCTTAGGATACAACCTTAAACCATCCTTTCCAACAATATGACCTAGGCACTCCACTTCCGAGGCTCCAAAGTCCCATTTAGATTGTTTGAGGAAAATTTGGCGCTAAGAGAGTAGATTGAGAACTTGATCCACATGGGAAAGATGGGCTATCCAAGTTTTAATATAGATGAGAATATCTATAACACACCCAACCCACTAAGTACCCTTTTAAGGGATGGGGTAGTAAAATTTCACTTTTTCTTAATCATATCAATACCTTCTCTCGAGGGAACCATTGTCTTCTGCTCATCGAGAACTTTCCAACGATTGTCCCCATGCTCCAAATTGAGCTATGGATCAAAATTTATGGAATTTATAATTTCTTGGCCCTCATTGGCCATGTTACACCTCCCTGCCACATGGAATCCATGTGGCTAACTATAACATGTGTCATCTAACATGGCACCCTCCAATCATCTCTTTCAATTCTCTAGATCAACGAATGTAGTCTAATCCTAGTGTCCTTGTCGTCATCGATATTTTAATCTAATGGACCGTCCACACCCAAAAATTAAGGTTCTAAAGAAACTACATAGGGACTGATCTAGATCCAATGGTCCCCTGCCCAAGCATCCCAAAACTCTAGTTTCATCGATGATCCAAACTAGGATGGGGGTTGTCGCCAACACCCCAAAAAAGCATTCCAATGATGATCCATTAATCAAACCCATCATGGTCCAATGGTTCTTGTGTCTATCATCCAACGACCCTAAGTGAGTGGATTTGTGTCCATCATTGAATGAGTGGGGTACACAATATATAGATTGTAGAGATTGAATATCCACCCTTCATTGACCAAGGATCCATATCTTCTTATCCTTTAATTATCATCAATGTTCCTTACCAATTCCTAATAGGTCAATCTCTTAAGCCCCGATGACGACACATAAGGATTCAATGGTCCAGATCTCATTGTCGCATCCCACCAATACCAACGACTCTTATTGTGTCACCAATATATATCGTCGGAAAGTTTATCTAGTTAATATGTAACTTTCCATCCTTCTACCCCGACGATGACACCTTTGGAATAAATGGAACAGATTCACTGGCTCATAGATCCAATGACCAGAAATAAAATGAACGTCCAGAGGACTGCCTCACCCAATGGGGCCCACCTTTGTCTTGTTGTCCAACCACTTAGTAACACTTGTCACTAATTGGACAATTTTTCTTCCATGCTGGAACCCTCACGTCATCATGACATTGTCTCCTCTCTCCTCTTTCTACGGGAATCACAGTAATCGATGATGGAGATCAAATTTTGTCCAACAACAGATCAACAACTCTTGTCATGTTGTCTATGAATTTCTCTTTGTCAATATTTTTGGACAACACACATGACCTTGTCTACCTTTCAAACTCTGATGAAACCCAAATATTTTGGGATTTTCACCTACATGTGTTGAATCCCCCTGACTCGTAACATCATCTTTTCATGACAAGTGGAACCATCACCACTTGACATGTGACATTCATATTTTCCACAAAATCTCACCTACATGTGCCTAATCAATATGTCATGTGGAACCTTCTATGTTCGACACATGGCACCTTCCATGTCATCCTCTTGATATTTTAACTAAATATCAATGATCCATATCATCTAGTGAGTCCCTCTAATCTTTCTAGATCGACGGTCCAGATCACTTTTAGAGTTTCTCCACTTGCAACAGATCAATGGTCCAAATTCCTCTTGGATTTTCTCTTCTAGAGTGTTTATGCGACTACACAAGGGTTTCCTCTAGAATTAAACTCCGAACAAACCCATTTTTAGTTGATTAATTGGGCTTGTTTTCATTGATGTCAACCCTTGAAGCAAGTTCGGTAGAAAATTTTGGTAGCCTCAACAGTATGGTAAAGGGACTCAAGTTTTTTTATGTATAAAGATATGAAGATCAATATATTTTTAGGTAAGACTATTCTATAGGGATATAACATATCATTCCATTTCTAGTGATATGTCAAACATCACATAACTCCTCGTTGTTAGAGAGTTATGGTCATGTGAAGTTGGAGAACCCTCATGCGTTATCTAGAAGCCCCTAGAAGGTACACATGGCTTGCATTGGATTAGAGAACGTACATACGCAATCTGAAGAAGAAGAGGTAATGTACAGTTGGGAAAATCCATGAAATCTTGAGTAGATGAAGATGTCATGTCTCCAGAGTATGAAAGCAAGCTCTCAAAAGGTCTATAGTGATCAGGTACAACAAATATATCTACAGGTTCAAAAGGTATGTCATATTCTTATTGAGTAGTTGGATATTATTGTCTATATGAGATATGGTTATGGATTTTCCCTAGAGAGGTTGTTGGTTGTATGGCACTTACTGTATGAGATAGATATACATAATTACAATGTTGGTATGTCTGGTATCTATCATTGGTACACCTTGTTGGTTTGAGTGTTTAGGCATATCTAGTAATTCTTGGTACATGGTTAAGGGTTTTTGTGAGACAAGGTGTAGTGTAGTTGGTTGTGCTATGTTTCTGAAGTTGTTGGTATAGTTTGAGGTTGGATATCAGTGAGGGTTTGATGTCTAGTCAATGTGAGGGTTATTACACTTGTTAATGATTGTATACACATGTATTTCACATGACTAGAGAGACATAGCTGCACTTGGTTAAGGGATATGTATAATGATGTATGCATAGGGAACAACTACAGATTTGAAACAGTGACAGATTGCAGGTTGATTTGATAGAGGAAACAAATAGTCTGAGTTTCAGGAAGGTGAAAACCCTATCTTTCTGAAGGTGTACACAGGTTGTGGTATAAGCAAGCCACGTACATACTTATGCTACAGTATATATTGGTCATGTAAATACGTGAGATGCAACATATAGAGGTCGCATATGTATTGGTTTTTGTTGGTGCAGGCTAATTACTAGTACATGATGATTACATTTTATTGGTATAGGATGGTTGCAGGTTGTTGGAATAGGTTGGAACATTTTAGACTGGTATATCTCATAGTGATAGTGTGTCAATGGTTTCATCATCTATTTGGCACTTATATTTTAGGGTGGAAGGATGGGGCAAGGATAGGTGGTTGTAGCCACCTTCCAGTTGTAGCCAGAGAACATAGGATTTTGTATGCTCCTTTTGGTTGGAGCTAAAGAATTGGGGAGTTGGAGCTTCCCTCAGGTTGTATCCTAAAAAATATAGGGGGTTGGAGCCCCCTTCCAGTTGCAGTTGGAAAACAAAGGAAGTTGGTGCTTCCAATGAATTTAATTCTTAAATACATATAAGAAAAAGAATTATGTGGTTTTCTCCTGCATTGGGTTTCCATGTAAAAATACTGGTGTATTGTGTATGTGTGTGAATTCTCATAGTTCATGGTTTATTTCTTCTGCACTTGTTGAATGATATTGATAAATTGATGATCAATATTAACAACATTCATATAATGTAGTTAAAAATGATTAAATTTATCTATTACTTAGTCACCCCCCTCTAAGTAATCCAACAATCGATATTACAGCAGGTTTCTTTAGGAATCATCTTAACCACTAGAACGTAGATGGAGAGAAAAAATATGTATAACAATGGAATACCACAGTTTGATGGAAATAACTATGCATTATGGAGTAGAAGGATGAAAACATATGTACAAGCATAGGGATTTGAGGTTTGGCAATCAGTAGTGGATGGATATGAAGAATGTATCATTCCTCCAACAAATGATAATGGAAGGAAACTCAGTCTAAATAGTTCGAAATCCAAAAATGTTATCTTGAATGGTCTACTTTATTCGGTATATGTCAAAGTTATGCACTGCAGCTCCGCAAAGGATATTTGAGACAAACTTCATAATGTTTATGGAGACTAAAAATTCAAGGAAGAAAAGCTTCAAACTTACAGAGGTCAATTTCAATAGTTGAAGATGAAGGAAGATGAAAATAATGCAACTTACTTTTTACGAGTTGATGAAACAATGAATGAAATTAGAGGATTGGGAAAGGAAGTTGATGAATCTATAATTGTTCAAAAAGTAATAAGATCTCTTCCAATTAGATTTTATCCTAATATATCAACACTATAATAAAGAACATATCCGGATTCGATAAGCATGGATGAGCTACATGGAATATTCATAACCTATGAAATGAGAATAGAACAAGAGAATCTAGTTACAAAAGAAGAAACATTCAAAGCATGAAATAAGTCAAAGACAAAGGGAAATAAAAAGGAAAAGTCAAATAGCATCATCAGTCTCATCTTAGAAGACGATGAATAAGTAGCCAAATTTGTTAGAAGACTGAAAAATGGAACTGACAAATATAGAGGTAAGATTCCGTTGATTTTTTTAATTGTGATGGTATTGGTCATTTTGCTAACAAATTTCCCCATAAAAAAAAAATAAAAAATGAAGAAGACGATTTAAATATAAAACACATATACAAAGGAAAGAGAACCAAAAATAATTTTTTCAAGAAACACTTTTTCACCAAAGAATATACCACCTCATCAGACGAAGATGAAGTCGGTGAAAGTGAGACAGAAAGGGTTTTATTCATGGAAATAGAAGATTCTAATGAAGAAGGAACCAGAGAAGAATATGAAGAGGCAAAAGTTGACTACATATAAGAATTGTTGAGTGACATAGAAGTTATAAAAAGGGAAAACAAAAACAAGTCACTGTAGGTAGAACTAAAATAAAAGAGGAAACACAAAATTCCAACTCCAAAGAACTAGAGTAGATGATCACCAAATTAATAATATAAGTTGAAGAAGACAAAATAATTTAACTAGAGCATAGATTGTCGCATTGAGAAAATACGTTCAAAAGAAAAACATGCAAAATATCTCTAAGGTTTTTGATAACAATATCAAGAGTCAAAGGCCACATCATGAAAAGTATGGGCTAGGATACAATCAGACAGAAAAAATATCAAGATCCAAAACTACAGATCAAGAAAAAAAATCAAGAACCTACGTAGAGACAATCAAGGGATCTCCTAGGAAGGAAGAGGTTTTATAACATAGATGCTCCACCACCCAAAAGATTCAAATTCCAGAATTAGTGACAGTTGGAATGAAAAAGGTCTCAAGAAGAAGGATTCAGAAGAGTAACTCCTTTCATAAGATATTCAAATCCCAAGTATCAAACTATCTTCTTTGGTTTATGTTATTCATGTAACAATTTTCGACATAAGGATATAAATTGTAGAGAAAGTAGAAGAAAAAGAAACAAATATAAAAGTCATGCACAAAATAGTTATCCAAGAAGGCCTAGTGAAGCATACAAAAGAAGATACAACAAGTTTGAATCCTTGAGCACTGAATTGGAATGCTACAAGTGCAAAAACTTTGGAAACATGATCACAAATTGTAGAATGACAGTCCCTCCAAGAGAATCACAACAAAATAACAATAGTCATAGATAGGAACATAAAAAAAATGGATAAGAAAGAAGAATCATTATAACAATGAAGAATGAACACTCGTTCTACAAGATCAACACAAGAAATGTGGTTGGTATGTTGACAGTGGATGCTCAAAGCACATGACATGTGATAAGGATAGATTTCTAACCTTTATAAAGGAAATATATGGCTCGGTTTCTTTTGGAAATGACAACTCAGCCATAATCATTGGAAGGGGTACAATCAAGATTGGAAGTAAATATGCCAAGGAAGAAAATGTTCTACTAGTGGAAGATATGAAACCTAATATTTTGAATGTGAGTCAAATGTGTGATCAAAGTCACAAAATTGTGTTTGATCCTCATAAATGTGAAATAAGAAAAGAATATTCAAGTAGAATGGTGTCAACAACTATGATAACTTCAAGAAACATATACGTACTAAGTTAAATTGGAAAAGAAAAATGTTGTTTAGGAAAGGAAGATGAAGTTTGGTTATGGCATAGACAAAAGGGTCACATAAATTTTGATAATATTGTCCACGTCAGTATAAAGTAATTATTCATAGAAATTCCCCAGATCATGAAGACAACAAGAAAATTATGCAATCATTGTCAACAAGAGAAGAAAACAAATACCAAGTTCAAATCAAAGGAATACTCCACAACAAGACCACTAGCAATTGTGCATACTGATCTAGTTGAACCAACTAGAACAAAGGGTTTGAAAGGTGAAAAGTATTTTATAATATTAGTTGATGATTATACAAGAATGACTACAGTTTATTTTATCAGGAAGAAGTCATAGGCATTGAAAACTTCAAAATATACAAGGAGATGGTTGAAAATGAAACAGATCTGAAAATCAAATGTTTGAGATGGCACAATGGAGGAGAGTTTACTTCTAAGGAATTTATGGAATTCTATAGTCAACACAAGATAAAGAGGAAATTGTATGTCACCAGGACACCACAACAAAATGGAGTTATCGAAAGGAAGAACATGAAAGTACAAGGAATGGATCATACTATGATAATGGATTCCAAGTTGACAGATGTCTTTTGGGAACAATTAGTGCATAGAATAGTTCACATTCAAAAAAGAGAAATTCCGAGAAACAAAAGTGATAAAAATCCTTATGAGCTATGGAAAGGAAGACCAACCAATGTGAAGAACTTCATAGTTTTTGGAAGAAAATGTTATATAGAAAGGGAAGATGGAAATATGGGAAAGTTTGATTCCCATGTTGACAAAGATATACTTGTTAGGTACTCAAGCACAAGGAAATCATACAAATTATTCAACCTAAGGATCAAAAATTAATGGAAAGCATCAATGTGATGGTTGATGAGACAAGTGGATGAAGGATAAAAGAAGAAGACAAGGATTCTTTGGAAAAGGTTTAGTAAGAGGAAGTAGAAGAAGAGAAATATGAGGAAGAGCAATCAAAAGAAGCAAAGAAAAAACAACAAGATCTTAAAGTACCTCCAAGGACACCTAGCGGATGAGTATAGAAGAACCATCCAACAGATCAGATCATTGGAAATAAATATGAAGGATTTGAAACTAAAAGAAGAATTAGTTCACCAGAACAACAACACCTAGCACTATTATCGACAGTTGAGCCAAGCAGTTTTGAAGAAGCCAACAGGGATGAATTTTGGATTAAAGCGATGATTGAATAATTAGATCAAATAGGGAAAAAAACACTTGGGAACTGATTCCAAGGCCAAGGAACAAGAATGTGATTGGTACAAAGTGGGTTTTTAGAAAAAAATTGAATGAAGATGGGCAGGTTACCAGGAATAAATAAAGATCGATATGTTAAGGATACACTCAGTTTGAACGTATAAACTTTGAAGAGACGTTTTCCCTAGTTTCCAGAATGGAATAAATCAAATTGATATTAGATTATGCATTCTCAAAGAATATTAAAGTGTATTAGATGCACGTGAAATCAGCCTTCATGAATGGGGAACTAGAAGGAGTATACATTGAGCAACCAAAAGGATTCCAGTTGTTAGAGAATGAAAATTATGTTTGTAGATTGAAGAAGGCATTGTATGGTATCAAACAACCCCCCACAACATGGTATTATATACTGGAAAGATACTTACAACATCAAGGGTTCAAAAAAGGAAATGCAGACAACAACCTCTACATCAAGTAAAATCAAGACAGTATTTTGTTAATTGAAGTTTATGTTAAATATATTATCTTTGGTAGCGATGATGACAGGTTCAGCCAAAAATTTGCAAAGGATATACAGAATGAGTTTGAGATGTCAATACATGGAGAATTATCTTTCTTCTTGGGCCTTCAGATATGTCAAATCAACCAAGGAATTTTTATCTCTCGGACGAAGTATATCACTAAAAATTTGAAGAGGCTTAGAATGAAATATTGCAAACCTATCAGTACTCCCATCAAAACTAGTTGTAAGTTAAGTAAATATGATGATTCAAAAGATACATATTAGAAGAAATACATGTCAATGATTGGAAACTTACTTTATGTGATAGATTCCAGACCAGAGGTGATGCGGGAATTTGGATAGGTGGCACGATTTCAAGAAAAACCAAAGGAAACACATGTTATAGCAGTAAAGTGGATAATTAGATATCTCAAGGGTACATAAGAGTTTGGACTATGGTATCCAAAAGGAAATGATCTATCACATGTTTCTTATATAGATTCATATTAGGCAGGTTGCATTAATGACCAAAGAAGTACAAGTGGAACAACGTTTTATATGGGTGAGTGTTTGGTATCTTGGATAAGAAAGAAATAGTCATCAGTATCATTTTGTATAGCCAAGGAAGATTATATTGTAGAAACAACATGTTCTATGGATGAAACAAACATTGGAATATATACAGATTGAGTATGATGAGACCATTCCAATATTTTTTGACAACATAAGTGGCATAAATATCTCAAAGAATCCAGTGTTGCACTCCAAGATGAAGCATTCTGATCAAGTTTCACTTTCTACGGGAACATGTTGCAGAGAAGAACATCGAAGTTGAATATGTGGGAACAAAAGAACAAATTGCAGATATATTTAAAAAACCGATTCTAAGGGAATATTTTGAGTATATTTGACAGAGGCTCAGAGTAGTTTCCACTCCAAAATTAATGCTTTTGAATTC
Organism: Picea glauca; assembly: GCA_000966675.3. Taxonomy (NCBI): domain Eukaryota; kingdom Viridiplantae; phylum Streptophyta; class Pinopsida; order Pinales; family Pinaceae; genus Picea; species Picea glauca. The sequence continues at coordinate 383,503 of JZKD02S1849292.1, read as the reverse complement.
TTATCTTTTATTTCTTATATTTACACAAGGATGCACCATCGAGAGGATAGTTCAGTTTGGGAAGAGTGGTCTCAGGGAGAGATCAGTTAGGAGGAGAAGCCCCAATGGGAAGCTACCTTTTCCATGGATGTCAAAAGGCAAGAGATTCTTCAGATACACGAAGAGAGAGTTAGATGTTTGGAGAGAGCACAAAGGCATGATTCCGGTGGGAGCGATGGTCACAAGGGTAGAAGGTACTTGAGTGTTACATCAAAGTGTTTGCATCAATTCCAAAGGGGAATATTGTTGATTAATTGGGTTGGTTTTCAATGATGTCAACTCTTGAAGAAAGTTTGGTAGAAAATTCTAGTAGTCCCAACAATATGGTAAAGGGACTCAAGTTTGTTTGAGGTATAAGGGTATGAATATTAGTATATTTGTAGGTAAGACTATTCTAGATAGATAGTACATGTCATTCCATTTTCGTTGTTATGTTGAACGTCACATAACTCCTCACATTTAGAGAGTTATGTACAGGTGAATTTGGAGAACCCTCATGAGTTATCTAGAAGCCCCTAGAAGGTCAAAGAATTCAATTTATTCTAGAATCTCCTAGAAGACGTTCACTAGTCAAAGTGGTTGTTACTAGGAGTTAATCATGAGTTAAGTTGTTTCACAAAGAAAATAATTAAAAATTAATTAGCTGCAACTAGAAGTGAAGATATTACTATTTTTGGATAAAGTGGTTGTAAGTGGACAAGTGGTTAGAAGTCGATTAGCCCTAAAATAATGAATTTTGGTAAAGTTAGTTAGAAGATAACCCCTTGAGGAAGCTACTTGGAGAGTATAAATATGAGAGAAAGGGTATCCAATTAGCACTTAATGAGAACATCAAATATCTATTATTTGTAAAACATTATTATAGGCACTCATTGATACATATGAAGTTACACAGGTTTGAGGTTTCAAAGGAGGGTTGATGGTGAAAGTTTCAGAGTTGTAGAATCACTAAAAATACCCTAGATTTTGAGGTGTACGTGGGATGCAGTGGAGGAAGTCACATATATACAAAGGATGTAGTGGATTAGAGCGTGTACATATGTAGGCTGAAGAAGAAGAGGCCATGTACGGTTGGGAAAATCCATGAAGGATTTAGTATATGAAGATGTCAGGCCTCTAGCGTCTGAAAGAAAGATCTAGGAATGTCTATAGTGATCAGGTACAACATATCTATCTACAGGTTCAAAAGGCATGTCATATTCGTATGATTAGTTGGATATTGTTTTATATATGGTATATGGTTATGGATTTTCCCTAGAGAGGTTCTTGGTTGTATGGAACTTACTGTATGAGCTATATCTACATAAATACAGTGTTGGTATGTTTGGTAGTTATCATTGGTACACCTTGTGGGTTTGAGTGTTGAGGCATATATTATAATTCTTGGCACATGGTTAAGGGTTTTTGTGGTACATGGTTGGGGGTTGTTGGTTGTGACATGTTATTGAAGTTGTTGGTATATTTTGAGGATGCATATAAGTGAGGGTTTGATGTCTAGTCCATTTGAGGGTTATTACACTTGATCATGAATATATACACATGTATGGCACATGAATAGAGAGACATAGATGCACTTGGATAAGGGATATGTATGATGATGTATGCATAGGGAAAAACTACAAATTGGACACAGTGATAGGTTACAGGTTGATGTGACATAGGAAACAAAGAGTCTGAGTTTTAGTAAGGTGAAAACCATAGATTTGTGAAGGTGTACACAGGCTGCAATATAGCCAGGTCGCGTACATACGGAATATGCAGTATAGACAGGTCACGTACATACGTGATATGCAACATATACAGGTCATGTACATGTTGGTTTTTGTTGGTACATGATGATTACTGGTACAAGTTGATTACAGGTTATTGGTATGTGTTGGTTACAAGTTGTTGGCATAGGTTGGAACAGGTTTATAGTGGTATATCTCATAGTGACAGTGTGGCAGTGGTTTCATCATCTATTGGGCACTTATATTTTAGGGTGGCAAGACGAGTCAAGGATAGGTGGTTCTAGCTGGAGAACATAGGGGGTTCTAGCCTTCTTCTGGTTAGAGCTAGAGAATTCGGGAGTTGGAGATTCCCTCAGGTTGTAGACTAAAACTATAGTGGGTTGGAGCCTCCTCTAGTTGTACCTAGGAAACAAAGGAAGTTGGTGCATCCAATGAATGTAATTCTTAAAGACATATAAGAAATAACATTCTATGGTTTTCTCCCACATTGGGTTTCAACGTGACAATATTGGTGTATTGTGTATGTGTGTGATTGCTCATTGTTCATGGTTTATTTATTCTGCACTTGTTGAATGATATTGATAATTTGATCATAAATATTAACAACACTCATATACTGTGGTTAAAATTTATTAAATTTCTCTATGACTGATTCACTTCCCCTCTCATTAATCCAACATTTTCAACATATTTCTCTCTGATATGATGGTGACTAGATCCAATGATGGTAGATCCTCTACCTCCATGTTCTGATGGATCTATGGCTCTGTCAATTCATGGTATTATCCCTAACTATCCATGGACTACTCCGATGGGTGCACTATCCAATAAACATTCATACATAGTTTCCCCACAAATCCAACGAATCTCGTTTTCTTTCCCATATCATTTATTGACCAATTACATAGTGACATCTATCACTATTGAGCCACACCGACTGCCAAATGTCACCCATGAGAAATGATAACATCCACACTAGCACTCCTCATCATCATGATGACAACACTCTTTCTTCCCCACTTAACTAGGTATTTACATATATCTACGACATATATTTGATCTCTCCCTTACATCAATCTATGTTTCAGATCTTGTCGGAGAAATTCTTTAGACATATCAATGATTCATGTTACCTCACAGGGGTTAAGTGTCGTAAAAAATTCCATAATTCCCAACACTTGGTAGATACTAGTGCTGGTTCCTATCCTAACAAAGGGCTAGGATCTATTAGTTACATTGATCCAATGACTGTGATTCCTTCAGGATCAACACATAATATTTCTGCAGGTTAACATTATGATCTTGGACTTAGCCATTCAAGGTTTTCTTCAAGGTATTCTCTAAGGCTTACCAAGACTTCAAGATATTTATATTTTCACTCTAAAATGACTAAGGCATTCTTAGTCACCACTTTAGGTGGATATTTGTGTCCTACAAACTGCCTCTACCAAGATAGGGGATCCCACGGTAGAATTAAGAATCTTTAACCACACAGAGGGATTTCTTAGAATGAGATATTCCATGCCTATATTAGGACACACTATCCATTCCTCCTAAGAGGTATTTTTGAATTATTAATTTATAATCTTGTTCTCTTTTCACAGGAATCCCATTACAACAATTATTCTACTACACAAACAAGAGGCATAAACATACAATATTTATCCATAACACACCTACAAGCATCTATGATTTAACTCTATTACACAATTTACATGAAATAATTATATGTTTACATGATATACCAACCAAATAACTATGGTTTTTTGCATTTCCACCCAACCATAGGATTTGCATGCTCAGTCACTTTGGTTGCAGGCCACCCCCATGTCAAGCTATGATACCACTAGGGAACTCTCTACACTCACATATCCTATATCAGGCCTCTTCAAGGTTTATCAAATTCCTTCCAACATCAAGCTCCCAGCCTCTCATCTATGGATAGGTTCTTGGGTTCTCATGCCAGTCTCGCAACCAACTCCTTTCTCTCCCTGAACTCCCTTGATTTTTCTTCTCTTGTAGTATATGTCTTCTTCTAATGCCCAAAATATCCTTGAGTTCTTATTCTATGCATATCGATACTGCACACTCTTTCCTCCATCCTCTGAGGTCATCCTCGTGCCCTCCCCCTACACAGACTCATTCATATTTCCTTATCCCCTTATGTGTCTCCTGGACAAAATTTGGAATGTTCTCAACTCATCCCTTTCCTTCAATTAGAAAGAAATCAAATCAACCTTGGGGATTTTGGAATGGTATGCTAGGTTCCTACTGGATGTATGGGATGACCTAGGTTATACTATAGTTTTTCCAACAAAACCTTAGAAACCATCAACCCCACTAGTAAACCAAAAGGTAAAACTGCACAAAGAGTGCATAGTGCAATCTCACCTGAGATGGATTATGGGTGATTGTATGACTCAGATGTCTGGAATCATGGAAGGGATGCTTTTCCTGGGGATTTCAGACATACTATTGTTCCTCTTCTACTTCAAAATTCATAATTCATTAGATTTACCATTTAACTAAACCTTAACATTCATTATGCATAACTAATCTAGTGCGTGTTGTAAACTAACCTTAACATATTCATGCATTTATTCATTTATTCATCACAATAAGCATTGTGACACATAAAAGGAACCATTCCACACAATGACACGATATTTTACCATGGTTCACCCCCCCTGGGCTACGTCCACAACAATCTTATGCTTCTTATTATTCTTGATCAAAAGTTCTGAATTGCACACATTAAATTGAAAGGTGCACTTTGAATGCAAAAATATAGGCGAGGAGGACCAGTGTCACACCAAGCTTCACAACTTGTGATCTGAACCTCATTTATAACTTAAAAACTTGAATCATCTCCAAAACTCATAAAGGTTCTCAAAAACACTTCCACTTATGCTAAAAAAGATAAAACAATGATACCATGCTTCTAGATACCTCATACATCCTCTATTTATACTACAAAATGTGGGTAAAAACCCTTACATCATACCCCAAGACCCTAACCATAATGGATTAGGATTGTCCACATAATAATCGTCTGCACGCAGTTGGTATTTGTTCCTTACTTTGACTCTATGCTTCTTCTCCTTAATTCCATGTGCACTGCTTCCTTTCTCTTCTATCGTTCTGCTTTCTACTCATTTCCTGGTGCATGCTCCAACTATACACCAAAAATGTTGTGTTGTATATCAAAGTTATCCTGCTCCAACAATCCCCCAACACTTACATGTGGCTCATCCTGAGCCACTCAACTAGTCTGTGCCTCCTGCACCAATTTCTCTAATGTTTGCAACTTCTTTGTCAATTCATCTACTTGTGTCTTCGCTTGTGCACTCTTTTCAGTCAGAGTCTCCACAACCTGCACTATTTTGTGCTCCTTCATCACTTATATACTTTCCAAGTGCATATGTTCTAGTATTCCCTTCTCTTTCCAGCTTTTCTATCATTTTCTCTACTTTCTCTTGTAGTGGCTCCAACTGAGCCTATCTTGTCTATTTTTCTCATTATATTGTCTTCAAGCCTGCTTGTATATTCTTCATTTCCTACCCATCCTTCAATCTCTCTGATATAGTCATATCCTTCTTCCTTTGTTTTAAATCTTGAACTACAATGCTTACTTTCTCTTCCCTCTAATCCAATTGTTGGATCCCTTCATCTTCTTCCAGAACTATCCATATCCACAAGGTCCTTTCATAGAGTTCAACTACTTATTTCATATCTCGTGTGATGATATCTATGTGTTCTATTACCTATTTCTCCCTTTCTTCTCTGACCTCTGGAGGGGCAGTTGGTGTCAACTTCTCAGCAAATTCTATTACCTCTTGCCTATAACCATCCATTGTCTGTATTATTTTTCAAATCTTTTCTTCTACGTTGAGCCCTTATACTAGTGCTCTATCTAGAATTGTATTGAAATATTTATCCACTTTCTGATCGATTCTTCCAATGTTCTTCTTCACTATATATCTTTCAAATTGCACCTGATCAATTTTTAACTCTAGTTTCCTCTTTACGTCATTGGCCAGTACTAGACTTTTCGCCTCTATGCATGCTCTAGATTGGACTTCCTATGAAACACTAACTTGTAGTTTGTACAATACTTTCATGCGAATCTTGGTCAAAACCAAGTCAAAGTGATCAATCTCCTTTATTTTTTTCTGCATTGTATCCTCTTCTAATTGCAGTATATCCTAAGTGATCGAAAAAGTCTCACTTCGTGACGCTATGATTGTAACATCCCACTCTGGCGCACTGAGAAAACTTATTCTTTGAGGACACTTGCTCACAAGTGATCCAGACTATTATGATATTAAAACATTTGTCCTTGATTATGATGCGATGACATGATGTTTTTCTGCATTGACATAGGCAGGTGCTATTGACTCGGTTTTACTGAGTGTGAAGGGTTTTGGACCTGTTATCTCCCAAAATAGCACTGACATTTTGGTTATCTTTAGGAGATAAGATCAGTTTTCGGTGGTTAAGCAGGTCTTCAAATTGACTAGTTAATCACCGAAAGACGACCGTTTTGGTGGATAAGAGGAACATGGCATGAAGCTCTTAACCACCGAAAGCCCTCTCATGTTCAAATTTAAAATTATCATGCTCTCGCACGCGCCAAATGTTAAGTCCACAATGCACCAGATCAATTCCCAAGTCAAGCCATAGTTTAAGCCACGAATTATGGAATAGAGATCAAGGTCTTGCACCAAGTTTCAAATCTATAATTCATCAAATGCGCAATCTGAAGTGGCAGAGGGAGAGAAAACACAGGTGTCAAATTTTCTTTGTTGCAGATCGCCCAACAAATATTCCATTTGGCATGTAATATGGCCGAGTAGAGATTTCATTGACAGATCATTGTTTTATTATACAACAGGTATCAATCTTGCAGTAAAAACGCAGAGCCAACGCAGAGAAAGTGAGCCCTACTGATGAGAACTCCAGTCCTCCCATCGCGGATAAATTTGTTGGTGGAGCTATTCCTGATGCGCTCTCCACGGATGCAAATGTTGCTCAGAGAGAGTCGGAGTCTATTTCTCGCAAGTCATTCTGGGTCAATGCCCAGAAATTTGAGTTCCAGACAGAGGATTCAAGGCTGCATGTGTTCGCCCAGTGAATGGTTGTTTTTGTAGTTATAAGAGGCAGGACCATTTAAATCGTATAGCGTCTGTTCCATTTTCCATCTCAATTCCCAGTTTGACAAATATGGGCAACTACCTGTTTCTAGAATTCTTAGTGGTCATAAGGGTTATGTCTCTTCTTGTTAATATGTTCCAAATGGAGATATACATTTAATAACTGGCTCAGATGATGGTACCTGTAGGTTATTTAATATATGAACAGGGCACCAGCTGCAAGTTTATAGTCATCCTCGTCTGGTAGGATTCTATCTACAGGATATTCTAATGAGAACTGTTGGACTGATCTTGATTACTGCAAACAAAATGGGTTTTGGTATCCTGCGTTAAAAACGATTGCTGATAAAGTAGCTTGGGATTTTTCCAAAGAGGCTGGTTTGGAGGTGGTTATTACCAATCCTGGAACTGTGATGGGACCGATTCTGCCACCAGAAATCAATGCCAGTATGGCCATGTTTCTTCAGCTTTTTCAAGGTAACACAGAAGGATATCAGAATTTTTACATAGGCTGCATACAAGAAAAAGAATGAAGATCCAAATTGGTGCTACGAAAATTTTATAAATACAAGGGTTCTCAAAGTTGCTGACAATGTGAAATAGCAGCTAGTTCACATCATGATAAGATACAACCTCAAGTTGTGTAGCACTAATTTTAAAAGTCACGAGTACTATATAAATATAAGGAAGGCAATGCTCGCAGGCTATTTCACACAGGTATCTCATCGAGAGTGGAGTGGATAGTATCTCACAGTAAAGGATAGTCAGATTGTCCAATTGCATCCTTCGACCTATGTTGATCACAAGCCAGAATGAGTCCTATACAATGAGTATGTGTTGACGAGTAGTAATTTCATTCGTTTTGTCACTGATGCCAGAGAAGAGTGGCATTGGTTCTTGTAGATGGGCTGGGAGATGTTGGAATATCATCTTTGGGATTCCTCTGCAAGCTGCACACAGCCCTACTCTGGATGCTCTGGTTTGTGCTGGAGTCAATAGACTCATGGGTTTTGATTGTATTACGATTATACTGAGACTCTAGCCTCATTACAACAACATTTCTACAAGTAATGACAGTTCCAACTATAATGTCTCAAATGGTATTTCCATTTATTGCAATGCCACAACAGCCTTCACCAAAGAGTACAGTGTTATCATCTCCAGTAGAAATGACTCTTTCCCAATAGCTTTCTTCTGATGCTGGTCATGATTCTCAAAAGAATTCTTACTGGATGGCCTCACAAAAAATGCATGTACCAGCTACTGGTCTTTCACATCTGCAAGCATAGAGGATACAATTAACACCCCATTTGATCATGGATTGAATGTGTATGGCAGAGATCCATCCCTTGCAGGGCATTCAGTGGAAAACCCACAACCATCATCTGTTATCATGCAAGTAACTCAACACATGCAAATTCCACTATCATATGCAGATGCTATAATTGGGAACAGATCAAGATGCAAATGCCTCGAGTATAATTATGGGTGCAGCATTAGCACAAGTAAAAGGAACTTCCCAAAAAATTAAGGAATTCAAAGAGCACTTCCAAGAACTTTTTGAAAGACAAGTGGCAGTTTATCCCAGATCTGAAGGGCAGAGTATCCCAACTTTCCAGAATTACAGGGAACAAGTATGCACATGGAAGAGTTCTCCAGTTTTCCAGTGGAAATGACAAATGAAATATGATGGTTTAGTTGGCAAATTCTACACGGCAGTTGATCGATGAGAAGATTACATCCAGATTTCGAATCAATCAACTCCAGATTTCTAGATATCTTTCAAACGGAGCAATTGTTGAAGAATTAGTTTAGATATGGTTTTAATTTCCTTTAATAAAGGATCTGTTCTTTAGAGTTAACAATTAGTTTATTACTTTGTTATTTTTAGTATCTTATATCCCTTTTCATAGGATCTAATCTCTATATTGTAAAGATAAAGCCTGGGAATTGAGTTTGGGTCAAAGGTTGGATTTTGAGTTCTAGAGGCTACTGTTTTGTAACAAGACAATTCTTTAATTGATCAGCCAACAAGATTCTTTCTTTGTTACTGTCAGACTTTCTTTCATCTATCTCTATGCTTATGAGTGGAATTAATTCTTTTGTCTCTGTTTAATGACCCTGGTAACTGCCATATTACTTTTGGTTATTAAGCAAGAATCACAAGCATCCTTGGCTATTTTGTTGACCCATCTTATATATATGGTTTTATATGTGTTCTGGTTGATTGATTAGTTTTCTCATCCACCTGTTATTCAAACCTATCTGACAATATCTCTTGAAGGCCTTGTGCTGCATGATTATATTTGAGACTGTCTTGAGAATATAAATCATAGTTTCAGATATTCATCTTGATCCAAAACCCCAACACATTATTGTGAAAATAGCTCCTAAAAAGATTGAGTTACCAGACATCTCTGACTTACAGCCTAGGAGAGTTTCCCGGAGTGATAACAAATTGGCGTCGTTGCCCGGGAACGGAGGATGAAGCAAGCTTCCCTGGGAGACGACACAGTTTCATCTTTTGATGATAGACAAAGGCTGAGCATTATATTGGTTGTAAACATCTATCTGGCGACTCCATGTTCAAAAACTCCACTGGGGAGGATCCTGTTGATAAAATATGAAGAGGCTCAGATCAAAATTCAGGTATCAGTTCATTGGTTTTCTTCATAAACTGTTGTTGTTCTTCATTACCTCTTTCATTCTTTTCCCTTTGCGTGTAAAGAGAATTATTTTCTATTTTGTATATTCAGAAAATCATCATCCTTCTTGTATATATTCGTCTTTAGAAGAGGAAATCCTGCAGCCCTGCATTGTAGATGTAGATTTGGTGGCTTTACCTCAGCTCATTCACAAAGATGACCACTGTATTTCTTTTCCTTTAGAATCTGATCATCCATGTGACCTTGAAAAGATAGAAATTGTTTCAGATCCTATCTAGATCTTAGCCCCTCTGGTCTTAATTTCTGAACCGTGTCATGAACTCATTAACTCTCATGATCAGCCCACAACTTTTCAAGTTAAAATCCAGATGAAGATGTTCAAACCTTTAAAGCTTCCCCTTCTTCTTCATCCTTATCCTGATGACTGTTACAAATATCTCCCTTTGTTTTCCGGAGAGAATCAAACTTCAGCTGAGGGACACGTAGAATCCTTTTTGGATTTTGTTGATCGTTTTTCAATTACGCACGAAGATGTGATCATGAGATTGTTTTCGAAATATTTGATCAAAGATGCTGCTACATGGTTTAAAAGTCTGAGAACTAATTCAATTGGATCTTGGACCGAGTTCTCTAATGCTTTCCTGAAGTATTGGGGCAATTACAAATCTTTAGAGTCATACCTTGCTGATTTCTACGCTTTGAAACGAGAGAAGGATGAAGCCTTGTCTGTTTTCAATAGAAGGTTTTACCATGTTTATTATGACATCCCATTGGAGATTCAGCCTACTGAGATTGCTACCATGGTATATTATCTTATGGCTCAGCATGATGAACTTGTCCTTCTTTTGCTAGAAAGGAAATCTTCATCATTAGGGAACTTGTTTGAAGACGCTCAAGAGGTGGAGGAGAATATCCGTGCTTCCAGGAGGATCCGACAGTGGGTTGACATTAACAATCTACTTGCACATGAGAAAAAACAATGTCAGTATGGTTCAGATTCTGAGCAGGAAGGTAATGAGTATGAAGTGGATTTAGAACAACAAAAAGAATACGAGCTTATTTCAGATTCAGATCTGAATTCATCAACATTGGTAGATTTTTCTAGAGACAGGGAACAAGAAGGTGATCAATTTTCCAGCAAAGGAACAACCATGGTTGAGTGGGAGAGAAAAGAGGTTGGAGCAGATTTGGGACAGCAGCCAACACGTAAGTTCAATTCAGTTTCAGAGTCAGATTTTTCAGTATTCACTGAGTATTCCAGAGACAGGTATGCACATGAAGCTTATGATCAGTTTGTAAATCGAGAAAAACCTATAATGACTGATGATTACATAATAAATTATATGTTCTCAGCTGAGCCTAATCCATGGGATGGGAATCCTATTTTGTTATCCTCTTGTCAGTATTATTCTGATAATGAAATTGTAGTTTTTGATGATCGTGAGTTGATCTCAAAAGGACAAGAATATGATCATTCTTCTTGTGGAGGAACAGTCATGGATGAGCAAGAGGTTACCATGGACATGCAATTTTTTCCCGAGAAGCAGCATCTTTCTTATTTTCTTTTCAAGGATCCAGTAGCTGTTTTCATGGATCTATACTGTTCAGAAAACCTGAAGAGTTCAGATTTCCTTAGTTTGCAAATGTTCATGGGCGACAGTTTTGGATCTGCGACAAATGCTAAGGGCAACCATCAACTTTCAGATGTGCAGACACAGGGGAATTACAACAAATATGGAGAAGAAGGTGAGGAGCTGAAAAGTCTAGATCAACAGTCCATCCTACATGCTTCTCCGACAAGGGTTGAGCAGCCTACATTCAACAATGAGATCAGTAAAGGTAGCTTTCAACATCATTTCAATTTACAGTTAGATCAGCAGCTCAAAGAGGTACTGTTTGATGATTTTGAAGACCCTATTGTTGGCTTTTTGGATTCTATCAGCAACATAGATGTTAAGATATTTCTGTCAGAAGGAGATTGTCTTAATCATTTTCTCAAACCTCTTTTCTATATGATATGGCCTTCATTACTTTTTGGCTCAAGATCTATCATGGTGACTGTAAATCATTTTCTGACATGGCTTCATTGGAAGCATGATTTCACTTGATAAGAGGCAACAGAGTTAGTTAGTGTAGGAGTAGGTTGAAGAATAAGCTCTTCATACGAGCACGTAGATTGTTTTCAGTTTTCTTAAATAAACATACTGATTACAGGAAGACTACAAGTTTTCAGGCTACAAGTTTGCTGAAGAACAGTTGCACAGGTTAAATGATTCCATGCCAAAGGCAGCCAGATGACTCCATGCCCAAAGGAACTACAATTTCAAAGCTATGCAAATATTGTTTTCAGATTTTGGTTGAATAAGCAGAGTAGGCTACTGATCGCACAGACCACATGACTCCATAGCCCAACACATAAGGCGACTGGAACTACTTGTTCTTGGAAACCTCGCAGAGAGGTCTCCATCCCAGCTGGAGCCAGATGTTATCTCCCAAAATAGCATTGGCATTTTGGTTATCTTTAGGAGATAAGATCAGTTTTCGGTGGTTAAGCAGGTCTTCAAATTGACTAGTTAATCACTGAAAGCCGACCGTTTCGGTGGATAAGAGGCACATGGCATGAAGCTCTTAACCACCGAAAGCCCTCTCATGTTCAAATTTAAAATTCTCGTGCTCTCGCACACACCAAAATGTTAAGTACACAATGCACTAGATCAATTCCCAAGTCAAGCCATAGTTTAAGCCACGAATTATGGAATAGAGATCAAGGTCTTGCACCAAGTTTCAAATCTATAATTCATCAAATGTGCAATCTGAAGTGGCAGAGGGAGAGAAAACACAGGTGTCAAATTTTCTTTGTTGCAGATTGCCCAACAAATATTCCATTTGGCATGTAATATGGCCGAGTAGATATTGCATTGACAGATCATTGTTTTATTATACAACAGGTATCAATCTTGCAGTAAAAACGCAGAGCCAACGCAGAGAAAGCGAGCCCTACTGATGAGAACGCCAATCCTCCCATCGCGGATAAAGTTGTCGGTGGAGCTAGTCCTGATGCACTCTCCACGAATGCAAATGTTGCTCAGAGAGAGTCGGAGTCTATTTCTCGCAAGTCATTGCGGGTCAATGCCCAGAAATTTGAGTTCCAGGCAGAGGATTCAAGGCTGCATGTGTTCGCCCAGTGAATGGTTGTTTTTGTAGTTATAAGAGGCAAGACCATTTAAATCATATAACGTCTGTTCCATTTTCTAGCTCAATTCCCAGTTTGACAAAGATGGGAAACTACCTGTTTCTAGAATTCTTAGTGGCCATAAGGGTTATGTCTCTTCTTGTTAATATGTTCCAGATGGAGATATACATTTAATAAATGGATCAGATGATGGTACCTGTAGGTTATTTAATATATGAACAGGGCACCAACTGCAAGTTTATAGTCATCCTCGTCTGGTAGGCTTCTATCTACAGGATATTCTAATGAGAACTGTTGGACTGATCTTGATTACTGCAAACAAAATGGGTTTTGGTATCCTGCGTTAAAAACGCTTGCTGATAAAGCAGCTTGGGATTTTCCCAAAGAGGTTGGTTTGGAGGTGGTTATTACCAATCCTGGAACTGTGATGGGACCGATTCTGCCACCAGCAATCAATGCCAGTATGACCATGTTTCTTCAGCTTTTTCAAGGTAACACAGAAGGATATCAAAAATTTTACATAGGCTGCATACAAGAAAAACAATGAAGATCCAAATTGGTGCTACAAAATTTTTATAAATACAAGGGTTCTCAAAGTTGTTGACAATGCGAAATAGCAGCTAGTTCAAATCATGACAAGATACAACCTCAAGTTGTATAGCACTGATTTTAAAAGTCACGAGTACTATATAAATATAAGGAAGGCAATGCTCGTAGGCTATTTCATGCATGTGGCTCATCGAGAGCGGAGTTGATAGTATCTCACAGTAAAGGATAGTCAGATTGTCCAATTGCATCCTTCGACCTGTGTTGATCACAAGCCAGAATGAGTCCTATACAATGAGTATGTGTTGACGAGTAGTAATTTCATCCGTATTGTCATTGATGTCAGAGAAGAGTGGCATTGGTGCTTATATATGGGTTGGGAGATGTTGGAATACCATCTTTGGGATTCCTCTGCAAGCTGCACACACCCCTACTTTGTATGCTCTGGTTTGTGCTGGAGTCAATAGACTCATGGGTTTTGATTGTAATATGATTATACTGAGACTCTAGCCTCATTACAACAACATTTCTACAAGTAATGACAGTTCCAACTATAATGTCTCAAATGGTATTTCCATTTATTGCAATGCCACAACAGCCTTCACCAAAGAGTACAGTGTTATCATCTCCAGTAGAAATGACTCTTTCCCAGCAACTTGCTTCTGATGCTGGTCATGATTCTCAAAAGAATTCTTACTGGATGGCCTCAGAAAAAATGCATGTACCAGCTACTGGTCTTTCACATCTGCAAGCATAGAGGATACAATTAACACCCCATTTGATCATGGATTGACTGTGTATGGCAGAGATCCATCCCTTGCAGGGCATTCAGTGGCAAACCCACAACCAGCATCTGTTATCATGCAGGTAGCTCAACACATGCAAATTCCACTATCATATGCAGATGCTATAATTGGGAAAAGATCAAGATGCAAATGCCTCAAGTAGAATTATGGGTGCAACATTAGCATGAGTCAAAGGAACTTCCCAAAAAATTAAGGAATTCAAAGAGCACTTCCAGTAACTTTTTGAAAGACAAGTGGCAGTTTATCCCAGATCTGAAGGGCAGAGTATCCCAACTTTCCATAATTACATTGAACAAGTATGCACATGGCAGAGTTCTCCAGTTTTCCAGTGGAAATGACAAATGAAAGATGATGGTTTAGTTGGCAAATTCTACATGGCAGTTGATCGATGAGAAGATTACATCCAGATTTCGAATCAATCAACTCCAGATTTGTAGATATCTTTCAAACGGAGCAGTTGTTGAAGAATTAATTTAGATATGGTTTTAATTTCCTTTAATAAAGGATCTGTTCTTTAGAGTTAACAATTAGTTTATTACTTTGTTATTTTTAGTATCTTAGATCCCTTTTCATAGGATCTAATCTCTATATTGTAAAGGCTATAAAGCTTGGGAATTGAGTCTGGGTCAAAGGTTGGATTTTGAGTTCTAGAGGCTACTGTTTTGTAACAAGACAATTTCTTTAATTGATCAGCCAGTAAGCTTCTTTCTTTGTTACTGTCAGACTTTCTTTCATCTATCTCTATGCTTATGAGTGGAATTAATTCTTTTGTCTCTATTTAATGACCCTGGTAACTGTCATCTTACTTTTGGTTACTAAGCAAGAATCACAAGCATCCTTGGCTAGTTTGTTGACCCATCTTATATATATGGTTTTATATATGTTCTGGTTGATTGATTAGTTTTCTCATCCACCTGTTATTCAAATCTATCTGAAAATAGCTCTTGAAGGCCTTGTGCTGCATGATTATATTTGAGACTGTCTTGAGAATATAAATCATAGTTTCAGATATTCATCTTGATCCAAAACCCCAACACATTATTGAGAAAATAGTTCCTAAAAAGATTGAGTTACCAGTCATCTCTGACTTACATCCTAGGAGAGTTTCCTGGAGTGATAACAGGACCTTGAGGATGCAGAGGCATCGACGAAACCCCTTGGACTCCAGATCGATTCAGGGAGTGTGCTATTGGGGTTTGATTGTTTACTGTGATTTTAGTACATTTGATTAGATGATATGATGTGGACATGTTCTAACACGATTGTTGATGATGGAGGCTGACGATATCTTGTCGACCAGAGTCACATATGGAGTAAATGGGCCACACACAATTACCAAAGAGGTTGAGGGAGAGGTGTGGACAGCAGCCCTGCCACAGCCTACTAGCACTCCCACCGTGGATCGAACTGTAGGTTAACGATTACCTAGTTCGAGCAGACCCACGATGCCGTGAGGGTAGACTGCGACAGTCACTCACGATGATTCTAAGGGGTGTGCAATAAGGCGGGGGACTTATTCCTTAGAAGCCCTTAGTCTCCCACAAGTTCACCTAGCGAAGTGTTGACTCTAGGGGTTATTGATGTCTACCAATTAGTCAAGAGACGAGTGGCACCCTTGGAGCACGTGGTGCATCCTGAAGGACACATCGCGCAAAAGAAACACTAGAGGCGAGTGACACCCTTGGATCACGTAGTGCATCCTGAAGGGCACGTTGCAATGCTGATGAAAAATGAACAAACCTAGATGGCCCTAAGACAATTAACACATTAATAATTTTTGAAAAAACTTCCCTAAATAATGTCGCCCAGTTCAGAATCTAAGTTCTAAGTCTAAAACTTCTCTAGGGGTAAAATTTTGTCTAACCTTAAGAAAAATACCCTAT
>JZKD02S1849292.1:343042-358314 GCA_000966675.3 Picea glauca | reverse complement strand
GAGTTTCTCCATTCTTGATTCACCTTCCTTGTGTCCTCATCATGAATTTCATGGGATGCATTTTCACTTTCAGGTGTCTTCTCTGTTATGAAAGTTTTCAATACTTCCATGATCTACTCTTTTAAACCATCCATCTTTGCCTCCAACTTAGCTTCCGTCTCTTGTAGTTCATGTTTTGTTACTATCTTCTTTTGTAAATCATTTATGTCCCTACACATTTCTTCACCTTCATCAAGAGTCCAAGTAGGATTGTATGGATGCTTATTTGGTGTAGAATTTCCCTTTTTGGGTGGCATGTTGGCCAAGTATCACTTTTGAACCTTGATTTTGAGGTGGTTTTGCTAAACAATCTTTCTTATGTTGTATCTCCCAAGTTTCGTCCCTTCTGGGTATGAAACTTTCTTTTATGTATTTCTCTAATATTTCTTCTTTTCAATGCCACAGGTTTGATCAAAATTGGATGTGCCAAGTGGAGTTTACGGTAACTTCCCCACAACTTGCTGATTTTTGGCCTTTCTAGGAGATCTCACTTGTATAGCGTGTCCCACACAAACTAATTAATATTAAATTCTGAAACTTGTACCAGAAATACTACAGATTGTCCACAATCCAATGAAACCAATCTCACTCAACTTGGATACTCTAGGAAGAAGTTATGATTGTTTTACCTGGAACACCTTCTTGAGACTAGTCAGATACCCTATCTTCCAGAGGGTGTATATACAAATGTAAGATGACCCAGAAGCTAAAAGTTTTACCATAGATACCTAACTAATGTTTGTGAATAGCCTCTAGATTTCAGGGTTTGAAATGGTACAGAACAATGTTTATAGATAAAATTCTGCAATGACTCACTTCAGGATGATTCCAGAACCCTATCTTGCACAGGATGTATATCCGAACGTATAAGGCCTCAGTAGCTAAAATTGTAACCCAACGTACCTTGATTTGTTTGGTAGATATCCTCCAAGTCATTCCTTCTGAAATGTTGTAGAAAACAAGTTATAGAAAAAATTCCAGGGTGTCTCAGATGTAGCAGTGAAACCCCAAGACCTTGAGCTCTGATACCATATGTTAAGAACCAAATATCAATATAGCATAGAAAAAACTCAGAATAAGTACTCAACTCCTTGAAAAAGAGACAATTTCAGATAATAAGCCTCTTCGAGGGGGAAACCTCCTTTTATCCCACATAAATGTTCAAGTACAAGATGATTCCAAATGAAAATGTCTCCTTGGTATATTTAGGAGACTAGGAGGTATAATTACAACTAATAGAATAAAGATGACATAAATAAAATAAAATTACTAATGTAATATGCCCCAATTAAGGGGTATTGAGACAATATTAGGGCTTAACAGGCCTACCTCTTGATGCACTTCTTCTTCTTCCTCTACATCTGATTTTGGTTTGACTATAATAGATTTTACTTGTACCTTTTCCTTGGTCTGCAACACTGTCTTTGCAATTGATTCATGTATTGGTTCAACCTTTTCCCTAGGTTCGTTAGATTCGGTTCTTTCATCGTCTTCGCCAATTTTTTTTATGTATGGTTTTGTGTCTTAGTGGGGTTTTTCTCTGTAGTCTTTGGATCCACATCCATATTCTCAATGACAGGATCATGTTCTTCGATGGGTGTTGGAATCACTGGTTCTGGTGCTGGAATCTTATCCACATCTATGAATCCTGCCTATTAATTAGGATTTTATACTTTTGGTACTGGGTTCTGTGGTGATCTTGTGTTGCTATGGGTTCTCCTTGACATCTGACTGGGTGCTCCAACCTTAGGTGGCTCCATACTACAAATTCTTAATCTTACTGCTTTGAATCGTTTGCTACAAACTTGGGGATACCTGGGCACTCTATATGTTTTCTTGGTTTTCTCTCCTTAGCTCTCATTTTCTCTAAATCACAATGAATATTTCTTTGTAAGTTTCCTTCTCTTATAATTCTTGTCATAAATTCTCTATTGTATCCCACTTTTCTGGTTGTTGTCTTTCTTTTTTTGGCCACCCTCTATCCCATCATACTGTGTTTTCCCTCTTGTCATATTTTTCTATCACAAAGTATCTTCGAGTTCTATCCTGCCTCATTCTAGCTTCCATTGCATGTTGTATCTTCCAATTGAATGTCTACCACCTATCCATCTACCTACTTCTTTTTGTATTTTTCTCATTTATCTACTTTTTTCTTCTCTTTTATTCTTTTAACTCCTACTATATACAATATGTACAAGTCTAACTTCTTCATGGAAATTACTGAGGGTTGGTAGGTCAACTTTCCCTATATATTTTTATTCAACTACCATTCATTGGTCCTTGAATTTCCTTTCCTGCTAAGTCCTATAGTTGCATAGATCCTCCATATGTAACAAAATTTATCTCATATAGCCCTAGCCAATGCATTCTAAGCTTCCTTGGGTGATCCAAGTACTTACTGTCATAGAGGAGAACTAAATCTCTTTCCTTGAATCTTTTCCTCTTAATATGTCTTCCATGCCAAGCCTTATCCTTCGCTTTCTATACCTGCTGATGGAAACCAACTATAATCCTATCTTCTTCCAATTCCATAACTTGAGACAATCTTTCATGTGCTACTGTTGGCCCTTGACCAAGTTTTGGAGAACTTGGGTCATGTTTGACTGATTTTGGGACTTTGACAGGCTGGTCGAAGGCAGAGCGCGCGAAGTGAATATTGTGGGATATCGACCCCTTTTGAGGGATTTTTGGGCTTAGGGTTTATGTAACAGATATGGTATGTCGACCCATGCATTTACCCATGCTTAGGCCCATTTTGTAATGTATAAATAGATATCTAGGCGATGTAAGAAAGAGCAGAGGTGTTAAAGTAGAGGTACTAAGGCAGAGGTGCTAAGTGGTAAGTGCTAGAGTTTGATCTATGCGATTGTAAGGCTTTGTGCATATTGTGTGTTGAGAACTTGCAAAGCTAAGTGCAAGTAATTGTGAAGAGGCTTCGTGTTGAGATCTAACTCAGGGAAGGAGGATCTGGTGAGGTGTGTGCAGATCTCTTGTCCTATGCAGAGTGGGTTTGATGCTATGTGCATGTAAGAAGAATGATTGAAGATAATAAAGAGAAGAAGATTTGGTGGACGTATCCCCACGTTGGGGGTTAACCACGTACATCCTGTGTTGTGGTTTCTTTGTGCATTATAGTTGTTATGTTGCTGATGTGATTTATGTTTACTGAAGTCATCTATGTTAGATGCATTTGATATAGTAGCTTAGTTCTTAGTGATGTGAATGAATGCTAGATATGATATATTTATATATGCTAAGAGCTTGGATGTATTAGATCTTGTCGAATACTGCTATGTTTTGTAATTAGGGTTTGGATTTGTGATGTCAGTAAGGGTTAAATTCTAATTAATGTTAATTTCTAAGTGCTCTGTTAAGGTATTTTAATCACATATATATGTCCCAGCTAGGTTGCAGACATCTGAGTCCTACAACCCCCCTACCTCTACCTCAGGTGAGACTTCATTTGCTTCGTAGATGTTGCCGAAAGGGCCGATAGTTATGGTTTTTTTGGTGTGTTTTTAAAGTGTTGAACCTTGAGTTTTCCCCTATGCAAACAAATGGTTTCGTTGTTGGGACTTGAAACTATGATTGCTGGGAACTGAAGAAAAGAGAAAGATCTGTGTGTATATCTATTGATGTAGTGCGTAGTATTCTACTTGACTTGCAAAGATCTGTGCTAGGAAGAGAAGTCTGATCTGAAGAAAAGTGGTAAGATATTGAAGATTTGTGCTCTGATAAAGGTAAGATAAGTGAATTTTTTTATTTTGAAAGAATGGATCTAGGTATGTTTAATAGATTTGGTCCTAGTCTGAAAACTAGGGTACATCTAGAAGAAAGAAGATTTGATATGAATAGATCTTATAAGAATAATGAAAGATATGTTATTCCTTTGCATAGAAAGAATGTTTGGACTAACAAGTGGATGTAGGATCCTAGAAATATTTTTTTTCAGACCCACCACTGTGATCCGAGTGCACAGTACAAGAAAGGTTGGGGATCATTCCATACAAAGACATGATTGACTCTTTGCTATAGCTGCAGAAAACTAGGACATCTTGCTAAGAAATGCCCTGGTAGAGATCCTAGTTGTCTTTGTTGTAAAGCTATGTACCATGAAGTTTTGGATTGCCCTAGAATGATTGCTAAATTTGAAAAGATGAACATGAGACAAGAAAACCATGAGGAAGGCCAAGAAACTAAGAATATGCTCAAGAACCAAAAAGAATCAAAGACTATATTATTGCATATGAAAGAAACCTTGAATGATCACAGAGACACCAGTTTATCAGAGATCTTAAAAGAGAAAGAGTGCATAGAAACAAGAATAGGAGACTTCGACATAGACTGTGTCCTAGATGAGGAAACTCATATGAATATCATGACAGAAAGAACTTGGGAAATTTTGGGAAAGCCTGCTATTGTTCCTTCATTGGGAGGAATAGGATTATTAGAGGAAAATGGATAACCCTATGTGGAAGACATACCTATATACCTATGAGTTCTCATGGAACTTCAATAGAAGAATAATTTTAGATCATTAAATTTGTTGAGAACAATGCCCCATTTGCTATTTTGGTAGGAAAACTCTGGATTGAAAAAGATTAGATACGAAAGAAACAAGAAGAGGAGGATCTAGAACAAAAAAAGCAATAACTAAGAGATTTCATGGCTAGGGGAATAGCGCACTTACTGGAAGAACAAGAGGACCAATCGGAGCTACTAAGGACCAGATATCTGGATGTCGAAGTTGAAAGAACACAATAATACTTGAAATAATTTTATGTACAAGAGAGTAGAGCACCTACCCCAGAAAGAGAAGAAGTATTACTCTCAGAACCCTTGAAAGACCATCCAAAGTGTGAATTTACTATGCCAAGGGGAGATAAGAAAAATAATGGAAAAAGGAAACCAGTAACCCAAATCACAGGAAATAAAGCCAGAAAACTCAGCAAGAAGAAAGCAAAGCTAGAAAAATTGCAAGAAGTACCAGAGAGGACTTCGCAAAAAGAAGGTTTGCAGAACCGAAACTTCATCGGAATATCATAACAACGAATATTGGCACTTCGCCAAGGAAGAGAAATATGACCATTGGAGGCGTCCCAAACATTAGCCTGTTGCTCCAGAATGGATAGAAACATAGTTATTGTCGGAACGTTGACCCTTGAACCATTGGGACCATGCCATAATGGATGGAATTGCATTGATTGAGGCGTTCCTGACTATTAGAAGAGTCGGTTACGATGATGTCTAATTATCTCATCGAGTGTTGCACTAAGAACACTTTTGCCAATTGTGATTACCCAAGCCCACAAATAACTATTTTTTTTTACGCAGTAATTATTGAGGCCTCGCCATCCGTTCTGTTACAGTAAGAGTGTTTTCTCACTGACCTGAGATATCATATCTCAACTGTGCATGTCGGACAAAATTAGCGCACCAAAAAAAGTCATCAAAGAGATCCTAATAGACCTCATGGTCAAGAAGGTGATGTCTTCAGGCATCCAAGCCTCATCGACGAGAGGATTGAAAGCATTCCTGTTGAGTTCTCGCAGATCTGGACCATCCCGAGCTACGACAGAGAAATGAACGAAGCATCGTTATGACTTAGCGAATCCGAAGCTCATCCCATATATACTGCCTGACTACATCCCACCTCTAGATAGCATAGTGAGTCATGACAATGTCCCAAGGGACTTCTACTACACATTCATCACTGCGTACCTCTCGAAGGGGATACACGTAGTCAGACCGTAGTTGAAGAGGATTTTGACATTGAATATCAACAACTATAAGAGGGAGATAGGAAGAACTATGGCATGCTCACACCTTACAAATATTTGACCAGGACAAAGGGGAAGAATTTGAAGATCATCGCCCAACTGTGGACTATGGACATCGCGAGGTCCACTATCCTGAACGTGATGAAGATACTGTTATCTCCTCAAATATTTTACAAAAAATATTGAGGAAATTCATCCTTTTGGGCTTAAATTATCATTTTTTGTTGGTCATTTGCCAAGATCTCTCTTATCTCCAAGTTCTTCAGGCAGCTCCCATTGATCTCTCTTGCCCAAAATCCTTTGGTCTATTTCCCTTTACCTGCAAAACACAAAATGCAAATACATGTCACCATATCCTATAACCCTAGCTTTATTGCGTTTTATATTATTAAATGGTAATGTGCATTTCATTATGAAGTGGTGGGTTCTCAAAGTGATTCTAAAACCTAAGTCTTTCCACGCCAAATCTACATGCCCAATCCTTATGCCTAAGTATGAGTCTTGTTTCAAATCAATTCAAACCTAGCCTCTCGGGTCTCATGTTTTTTAAAACTAAATTTTGCAAAGCCAAGCATTAACTCTAAGTCCACAAGCCAAGTCGAAGAGTTAAGCCACAAGTTATTCCATGTTTCAAGTCATCAAATCCAAGTGCCAATCTTTATAGTCCATTCATTTCATCCACAGGTCAAACTAAGCCTAACATTTGGTTTGTTTTTGGTTTTTTGCAAAAATTTGGTTGAGCCCATCGGCCAATTGTCATATCGATCCAATCCTTATGCTAAGTCTACAACCCAAGTCTACAACTCCAGTTTGACAAGCAAATTTATCATCCAGATACGATCTATTGAGATGGTCCATAAGCGCTTTCAGATTTTCCCCAAAGCATTTGTGAGAAACCTTCAGCCACCAATGTTGAACATGCTTCATAGCGATGCTCATAATGCTCAGGCATCTACAGAGACAAACAAAATATATGCTGCAAAGTTCTCACCCTTCTGAAATAAAATTATTAAAAGTCTCCGTGAAGAAGATTACATCACTAATCGGGAAATGGAATTGCTTCTCATCCCGAGCAATACTGGGAACTTAAATTCAGAACAACGGCCACTATTTCTTCTACCCAGTAACATTTTTTTGGCCGTAGATTTGGCTGTGAAGTGCAGAGGAACACAAATGGAATTGTGGGATAGAATTTTGAGTGATGATTATATGTGCTATGTTGTTGTCGGATGCTACTACAGTGAGGAGAAAATACTAAAATCATTGCTAGATAATGAAGGGAGGCTATGGGTTGAAATATTGTTTCGGGATGTAAATGAGAGTCTACTAGATAATTATGTTCTTGTCAATTTCCAAATAAATAAGCTGCCTCTTCTGCTATCAAGAATGACAGCACTGACAGGTCTTATGGTACATGAAGAGACACCTGATCTAGCAAAGGGGGCTTTGAAAGCTATGCAAGATATTTATGATGCAGTCACTCATGACATCTTGTCATCGAATATAAGAGAAAATTATGACACTTGAATCATTCTCATAAAAGCAAGGATTGAAGGACGCTCCTATACTGGAAATCAAGGCCAGTTTTAGTCCAAGAACTGGTTCTTTTAAAGATAGACTAATAAGAAATGTTTCTTGTATACAGACTGTGACCTCAGTAAGAGAAAAACTTAAGGGATGCATGGATGTTCACAACAACATTTTTATCATTGGTTGTCCAAGATTTTCTACAGTGCAAACATTAAGCAACAACAGAATGTGTCTTCCTTGAGGAATTTGCAGATGGTGAAGTTATGACACATTTGAAAAGAAAAGTCTCAACCACTTTTTATATAAGGTGTTCCAAATGGTGAATTGTGATCCTATTTACATGCCATTTCATGAGAGTAGTGGAAATGGTATATGTGATATATGTCTCGTAGATGCTTGGATACCAGTAACAACGGAAAGAGGTTCTGGAGTGGTTGCATACTGGATACTCTTGAAATGTTTTCTCAGTGTTTTTGAACAAAGGAAGCCAAGGGGAATATTCTAGGGCTGTTGCAAAATAGATTTAAGAAGAACATGCGTGTTGAATGGATTCTGGCAATTGCAAAGGCTATTGCAAATTCAGTAAGAGAGTAAGAAGATGCACCTGCAGAGGGTAATCTTATTAATTTACCTTATTCTGACTCAGATCCAGAAACAGAGCACCAACCAATAGAGGGTGAACAATACCCTAATCTTCCTACTCCTATCCCTCCAAGGGAGCAGGAACCTATAGAGATAGGACAGTCTTTTGCTGAACATACTATATCGAAATCTAACAAGATAAATCAGCTGTTGAAAGAGTTGTACAAATTGAAACATTCAGAAAGACAAGTTAAGTTGAAAAATGCACAACTCTTGGATAGAAACGTTGAGATTTATGACAAGAGCCAAGAAATCAAACAAAAACATAAGAAAAAAATTGAAAGAAATAAGTTGCTTATGAAAGAAAATGCAACTTTATACAGAAAACTCAGGCTTCTTAGGCTACAACTGAAGGAACAGACAGTCCCAACAATCAGGCCACCCGGGTTGGAAACCCTTGCCAAAATTGCTAGCTCCATGGAGGGAGAAATACATGTGGAAACACATCATGATGAAGTTACAAGTCCAGTTAGAGAGAAGGGGGCCTCTCCCAAGAGGCTGTGAAGTCGTTTGCAGCAATACAGGTAATTGAAATTTTGAAATTTTAATTTCTGAAAGTGTTTCACCTTTCGGTAGTTTAGGCGAGCCCGTGAGTGCTCATTAACCACCGAGAAGGGGTTCTTTCGGTAGATAAGGTGCTTAAATTCGAATATTGTTAACCACCGAAACATGTAAGTAGACAAAGAAAGATAATTTTTTCACACATCAAGGTTTTTCTGATCAAAATATTTTGAAAACACTCGTCATGGATAGATGATGAATTATGTATTCATTTTCAAGATTCATTTTTGGTATATAAGGATTAGAAAAGGTGGCCAAGTTGGTTTTGGCACCTATTTTGGTGGAAACAGATTCAATTTTCTGCCTATCTCAACAAATTCGAATTTGTATCTCTTGGAAGAGTTGTCACCCAGCCTTGGAAGGGTATTCTGCACTACACCATGACTCTACAAGAGATGAAGACCATGAAATCTGGGATTGACCTCATTTTTGGGGATCATTCCATATCTTTGGAAAAATGAATTTTGACTTTCTATCTTTAGCATATTTGATCCATCCTTTTAGGATCTCAAAACTGCATTGTAAAGCTATAAAGATGAAGGTAGAACAGGAACTAAGGGTTCGATTTTGAGTTCTACATGATATTGTTTTGTAACAAGACACTTTCTTTAATATATCATCCAACAAGCTTCTTTCTTTTGTTACTGTCAGACCTTCTTTATCTATGTCTATGCTTATGAGTGGAATTAATTCTTTTGTCTCTGTTTAATGATCCTGG
This sequence comes from Picea glauca, assembly GCA_000966675.3. Classification (NCBI taxonomy): domain Eukaryota; kingdom Viridiplantae; phylum Streptophyta; class Pinopsida; order Pinales; family Pinaceae; genus Picea; species Picea glauca. The sequence continues at coordinate 349,044 of JZKD02S1849292.1, read as the reverse complement.
TAACTGTCATCTTACTTTTGGTTACCAAGCAAGAATCACAAGCATCCTTGGCTAGTTTGTTGACCCATCATATATATGGTTTTATGTATGTTCTGGTTGATTGATTAGTTTTCTCATCCACCTGTTATTCAAACCTATCTGACAATAGATATTTAAGGCCTTGTGTTGCATGATTGTAGTTAATATTGTCTTGTGAATATAACTCAGAGTTTCAGATATTCATCTTGATCCAAAACCCCAACCCATTATTGAGAAAATAGTTCCCAAAAATATTGAGTTACCAGGCATCTCTGACTTACAGCCTAGTAGAGTTTCCTGGAGTGCTAACAAATTGGCATCATTGCCGGGGAGAGGAGATTGAAGCTCAGCTTCCTTGGAAGATGACATAGATCCATCTTTGATGATAGACAAAGCCTGGACATTATTTCGGTTGTAATCATCTATATGGTGACTCCATGAAGGACGAATTCAGTGGCAACTCCATTATTCAAAAACTGTTGGTGACTCCACTGGTATGACATGAACCAGATCTTTGCTAAGAGGTATGCATTCTGTGATTTTTCAAAAATTGTTGGTTTCCAAAATCCAGTACCTACTAAAGATGAATAGGAAAATAGTCTTCCCAAATTTCGAGGAGAATACTGGGAAATGCCAGCGGAACATTTGCTAGATTTTCATGACTACATGCATCAGTTGCGAGTTGTGCATGAGGATGTTCATACCTGACTTTTTAGTTTTTCATTAGAGGGAATTTCTCGTGATCTGTATCGGTCTCTTCCTATTTCAAGTGTTAGCTCTTTGGCTGATTTTCATGCTGCCTTTCATCTATTTTGTAAAGAGATATATTCAGCTGACCTTCTCTATCCTAAATGCTGTCATGATTTCAATTTGTTTTATAAGGAATCAGATAGTTATGTGAAATATGCTACAGAAGGAGATACCTCTCATTGTGATCTAGACATTGAGGATATTCATAATGTTAGCCATAGTATAGATGCTTTTGACGTTGTACCAAATACAACTATTGTCTTAGGCTGTCAGCAAGATCCAATTGTCCCATTCGAAGACTTGAAAGATGATGAGCGGATTGACACATCAACAGGTGAAAGTATTGGAGTTGAAGTGGATGTTGAGGGCAACCTACATCTTCCAGATTTACAAACCAAGGGAAGTTGAAGTAACCATGAGGAACAAGATTTGCAGGGACTGCCTAATATCCAGTTCGAACACCAAAAAGATCTTCTTTCTCCTTATAAATATTCTATTTCAAATTATGATGAGGAACGAGGTGAGATTTTTCCAAATTTGTTTCATGATGTTATTGTTGATTCTGCTATTCAAGAAGCTTCATCTCTGTCATTAGGATCTTATCTTGATCCTCCTATATTTGACCAATATGGTGATGAGAAAGGAAACGTTAAGGTTTATGAAGAATTATTTTTTATTCAAATTTCATCCAGTTCTTTTTTTCAGCAGAGAGATGATCAAAAGTATGTGCATGCTATGATTGATGCTTGTTGTGAATCTGTTGAAAATATTTCTAGTCTTGATATATCCCGCAAAGATATTATTATTGGAGAGGAAATTGTTTGTTGTGTTAAGACAACACATCATTTTGATGAAATCAGATTACAGAGATATGGTGCAGGAGAGAAGAAAGTTTCAGATCAGTTGTTGAGCTCACATTTTTCTCTAACAAAGGTTGAGCAGTCCACATTCAGCATTAAGATAAGTGAAAGCAATCAACAACTTAAATACAGCGAGTCGGATCTGCAGCTCAAAGAGTTATTCTTTCATGATTTTTATGACCCTATTACAAACTTTTTGGAATCTATGAGTAGCATAAATATCAAAACATTTTTTTTCAGACGAGGGACAATTTTGTTTCTGTTATCGACTATATTTGTGCACGATATGGATTCCATCATTTTTTGGGTTAAGATCAAGAATAGTTTCAGGAAATCACTTTCTGACATGGCTTCATTGGAAGCATGATTTCACTTGATGAGAGGCAGTACAGTTGGTTAGTGTAGGAGTTAGCAGCAGAATAAGCTCTTCATATGAGCAAGTAGATCCTTTCATTTATTGGTTGTTGAATAAAGAGGCAACCTACAATTTTTCAGGCTACGGGTTTGCAAGAGATTAGTTCTAAAGGCCAAATGACTCCATAGCCCAATGGACTAGACACAATATAAATTGTGGATGATTGTTGAGCAGGTTGCAGGATTTTGAGGTTAAATGGACAGGCATAGGTATGCTTGTTCTTGAAACCTCACAGGGAGGCTTTCATCCCCAGAAGGAGCTAGATTATCTCCTCAAATATTTTACAAAAAATATTGAGGAAATTCATCCTTTTGGGCTTAACTTATCATTTTTTGTTGGTCATTTTCCAAGATCTCTCTTATCTCCAAGTTCTTCAGGCAACTCCCATTGATCTCTCTTGCCCAAAATCCTTTGGTTTATTTCTCTTTACCTGCAAAACACAAAATGCAAATACATGTCACCATATCCTACAACCCTAGCTTTATTGTGTTTTATATTATTAAACGGTAATATGCATTTCGTTATGAAGTGGTGGGTGCTCAAAGTGATTCTAAAACCTAAGTCTTGCCACGCCAAATCTACATGCCCAATACTTATGCCTAAGCATGAGTCTTGTTTCAAATCAATTCAAACCTAGCCTCTCGGGTCTCATGTTTTTTAAAACTAAATTTTGCAAAGCCCAACATTAACTCTAAGTTCACAAGCCAAGTCGAAGAGTTAAGCCACAAGTTATTCCATGTTTCAAGTCATCAAATACAAGCGCCAAGCTTTATAGTCCATTCATTTCATCCACATGTCAAACTGAGCCTAACATTTGGTTTGTTTTTGGTTTTTTGCAAAATTTTGGTTGAGCCCATCAGCCAATTGTCATATCGATCCAATCCTTATGCTAAGTCTACAACCCAAGCTATATCAATTTCCATGTAATACTCCAAAGACTACAAGTCAAGAGTTAAAGGCTAACTGACACACCATGCGTTGAGGCATCGATTACCAAATCGATGATACAACTGTCAAAGATGGCACAACTGTTTAATGGTGAATGCAACACGAGATGTTCAAATATTGACACGTTGAAAGTATCTAGCTATGCAGAGGAGCCACAGAGGGAGTTGCACCGAGTTTCAGGGTTTGAATTATCCACCGACAGATTGTAAGAAATAGAATAGCATGTACATATCTCATCCAAACGTGCTATCAGAACTCCAGATCCGTTCAAGGTGGCTAAGAACAGTCAAAACTCTAGTTTGAAAAGAAAATTTATCATCCAGATACGATCTGTTGAGATGGTCCATAAGCGCTTTCAGAATTTCCCCGAAGCATTTGTGAGAAACCTTCAACCACCAATGTTGAAAATGATTCATAGCGATGCTCATAATGCTCAGGCATCTACAGTGATAAACAAAATCTATGCTGCAAAGTTCTCACCCTTCTGAAATGAAATTATTAAAAGTCTTCGTGAGGAAGATTACATCACTAATCGGGAAATGGAATTGCTTCTCATCCTGAGCAATACTGGGAACTTAAATTCAGTACAATGGCCACTATTTCTTCTATCCAGTAACATTTTTCTAGCCGTAGATTTGGCTGTGGAGTGCAGAGGAACACAAATGGAATTGTGGGACAAAATTTTGAGTGATGAGTATATGTGTTATGTTGTTGTCGAATGCTACTACAATGTGGATAAAATACTAAAATCATTGCTAGATAAAGAAGTCAGGCTATGGGTTGAAAGATTGTTTCGGGATGTAAATGAGAGTCTACTAGATAATTCCGTTCTTGTCAATTTCCAAATAAATAAGTTGCCTCTTCTGCTATCAAGAATGACAGCACTGACAGGTCTTCTGGTACATGAAGAGACACCTGATATAGCAAAGGGGGATTTGAAATCTATGCAATATCTTTATGATACAGTCACTCATGACATCTTGTCATCAAATCTAAGAGAGAATTATGACACGTGGGGCATTCTCATAAAAGCAAGGATTGAAGGACGCTCCTATACTGGAAATCAAGGCCAGTTTTAGTCCAAGAACTGGTTCTTTTAAAGATAGACTAATAAGAAATGTTTCTTGAATACAGACTGTGACCTCAGTAAGAGAAAAAATTAAGGGATGCATGGATGTTCACAGCAGCATTTTTATCATTGGCTGTCCAATCTTTTCTACAGTGCAAACATTAAGCAACAATAGAATGTGTCTTCCTTGAGGAATTTGCAGATGGTGAAGTTATGACATGTTTGAAAAGAAAAGTCTCAAACACTGTTTATATAAGGTGTTCCAGATGGTGACTTGTGATCCTGTAAACATGCCATTTCATGAGAGCAAGGGAAATGGTATATGTGATATATGTCTCGTAGATGCTTGGATACCAGTAACAGTAGAAAGAGGTTCTGGAGTGGCTGCATACTGGATAGTCTTGAAATGTTTTCTCAGTGTTTTTGAACAAAGACATCCAAGGGGAATATTCTAGGGCTGTTGCAAAATAGATTTAAGAAGAACATGCATGTTGAATGGATTCTGGAAATTGCAAAGGCTATTGCAAATTCAGTAAGAGAGAAAGTTGGTTTTTGACAAGGCAGAAGATGCACCTGCAGAGGGTAATCTTCTTAATTTACCTTATTCTGACTCAGATCCAGAAACAAAGCACCAACCAACAGAGGGTGAAAAATACCCTGATATTCCTACTCCTATCCCTCCAGGGGAGCAAGAACCTCTAGAGATAGGACAATCTTCTGCTGAACCTACTGTATCTAAATCCAACAAGATAAATCAGTTGTTGAAAGAGTTGTACAACTTGAAACATTTAGAAAAACAAGTTAAGTTGAAAAATGCACAACTCTTGGATAGAAACGTTGAGCTTTATGACAAGAGCCAAGAAATCATACAAAAACATAAGAAAACAATTGAAATAAATAAGTTGCTTATGAAAGAAAATGTAACTTTATACAGGAAACTCAGGCTTCTTAGGCTACAACTAGAGGAACAAACAGTCCCAACAATTACGCCACCAGGGTTGGAAACCCTTGCCAAAATTGCCAGCTCCATGGAGGGAGAAATACAGGTGGAAACACATCATGATGAAGTTACAAGTCCAGTCAAAGAGAAGGGGGCCTCTCCCAAGAAGCTGTGAAGTCGTTTGCAGTAATACAGGTAATTGAAATATTGAAATTTTGATTTCTGAAAGTGTTTAACCTTTCGGTAGTTTAGGCGAGCCTGTGAGTGCTCTTTAACCATCGAGAAGGGGTTCTTTCGATAGATAAGGTGCTTAAATCCGAATATCGTTAACCACCAAAACCTGTAACTAGATAGAGAAAGATAAATTATTCACAGATCGAGGTTTTTATGACCCAAATCTTTTGAAAACACTCATGATGGATAGATGATGAATTATGTATTCAGTTTCAAGATTCATTTTTGGTATATAAGGATTAGAAAATGTGGCCAAGTTGGTTTTGGCACCTATTTTGGTGGAAACAGATTGGATTTTCTACCTATCTCAACAAATTTGAATTTGTATCTCTTGGAAGAGTCATCACCCAACCTTGGAAGGCTATTTTGCACTGCACCATGACTCTACAAGAGATGAAGACCATGAAATCTGGGATTGACCTCATTTTTGGGGATCATTCCATATCTTTGGAAAACTGATGTTATCACTGAAATTTTGTCCGCACAGGGTGACAAGAACTCCGCATCATCAGCACAGAAAAACAGACATTCATGGCACAAGGATTAACTCCACAACACAGCAAAAGGGTCAAAACTATGCAAAAATGGCCAAAAAATTAAAAAGCGCGATGCACCCACTAGGCGCACGCGCACGCGCGCAACATCTTCGTATTTTGGGCGCATATGCGCGGCTGTGGGGTGAAAAACCCGCGCGCCTGCCAAACGGCACATTTATGAAGCTGGTCGGCCTCCCAACCACTAATGGATCGGCTCCCAAGTCGATTTGAC
>JZKD02S1849292.1:316585-343032 GCA_000966675.3 Picea glauca | reverse complement strand
CATATCGATCCAATCCTTATGCTAAGTCTAAAACCCAAGCTATATCAATTGCCATGTAATACTCCAAAGACTAGAAGTCAAGAGTTAAAGGTTAACTGACACACCATGTGTTCAGCCATCGATTGCCAAATCGATGATACAACTGTCAAAGATGGCACAACTGTTTAATGGTGAATGCAACATGAACTGTTCAAATATTGACACGTTGAAAGTATCTAGCTATGAAGAGGAGCCACAGAGTGAGTTGCACCAAGTTGTAGGGTTTGAATTATCCACCGACAGATTGTAAGAATTAGAATAGCTCGTAAATCTCTCATCCAAACGAGCTATCAGAGCTCCAGATCCGTTCAAGGTGCCTAAGAACGGTCGAAACTCCAGTTTGACAAGCAAATTTATCATCCAGATACGATATATTGAGATGGTCCATAAGCGCTTTCAGATTTTCCCCGAAGCATTTGTGAGAAACCTTCAGCCACCAATGTTGAACATGCTTCATAGCGATGCTCATAATGCTCAGGCATATACGGAGACAAACAAAATCTATGTTGCAAAGTTCTCACCCTTCTGAAATGAAATTATTAAAAGTCTCTGTGAAGAAGATTACATCACTAATCGGGAAATGGAATTGCTTCTCATCCCGAGCAATACTGGGAACTTAAATTCAGTAGAATGGCCACTATTTCTTCTATCCAGTAAGATTTTTCTGGCCGTAGATTTGGCTATGGAGTGTAGAGGAACACAAATGGAATTGTGGGACAGAATTTTGAGTGATGAGTATATGTGCTATGTTGTTGTCGAATGCTACTACAATGTGGAGAAAATACTAAAATCATTGCTAGATAATGAAGGCAGAGTATGGGTTGAAATATTGTTTCGGGATGTAAATGAGAGTCTAATAGATAATTCTGTTCTTGTCAATTTCCAAATAAATAAGTTGGGTCTTCTGGTACATGAAGAGACACTTGATCTAGCAAAGGGGGCTTTGAAATCTATGCAAGATCTTTATGATGCAGTCACTCATGACATCTTATCATCGAATCTAAGAGAGAATTATGACACTTGGGGCATTCTCATAAAAGCAAGGATTGAAGGACGCTCCTATACTGGAAATCAAGGCCAGTTTTAGTCCAAGAACTGGTTCTTTTAAAGATAGACTAATAAGAAATGTTTCTTGTATACAGACTGTGACCACAGTAAGAAAAAAACTTAAGGGATGGATGGATGTTCACAGCAGCATTTTTATCATTGGCTGCCAAAGCTTTTCTACAGTGCAAACATTAAGCAATAGCAGAATGTGTCTTCCTTGAGGAATTTGCAGATGGTGAAGTTATGACACGTTTGAAAAGAAAAGTCTCAACCACTGTTTATATAAGGTGTTCCAGATGGTGACTTGTGATCCTATTTACATGCCATTTCATGAGAGAAAGGGAAATGGTATATGTGATATATGTCTCGTAGATGCTTGGATACCAGTAACAGCAGAAAGAGGTTCTCAGTGTTTTTGAACAAAGGCAAAAAAGGGTAATATTCTAGGGCTGTTGCAAAATAGATTTAAGAAGAACATGCGTGTTGAATGGATTCTGGCAATTGCAAAGGCTATTGCAAATTCAGTAAGAGCGAAAGTTGGTTTTTGACAAGGAAGAAGATGCACCTGCAGAGGGTAATCTTCTTAATTTACCTTATTCTGACTCAGATCCAGAAACATAGCACCAACCAATAGAGGGTGAACAATACCCTGATCTTCCTACTCCTATCGCTCCAGGGGAGAAGGAACCTCCAGAGATAGGACAGTCTTTTGTTGAACCTACTCTATCTAAATCTAACAAGATAAATCTGTTGTCGAAAGAGTTGTACAACTTGAAACATTCAGAAAAACAAGTTAAGTTGAAAAATGCACAACTCTTAGATAGAAACATTGAGATTTATGACAAGAGACAAGAAATCAAACAAAAACATAAGAAAACAATTGAAAGAAATAAGTTGCTTATGAAAGAAAATGCAACTTTATACAGGAACTCAGGCTTCTTAGGCTACAACTGAAGGAACAGGCAGTCCGAGCAATCAGGCCACAAGGGTTGGAAACCCTTGCCAAAATTGCCAGCTCCATGGAGGGAGAAATACAGATGGAAACACATCATGATGAAGTTACAAGTCCAGTCAGAGAGAAGGGGGCCTCTCCCAAGAAGCTGTGAAGTCGTTTGCAGTAATACAGGTAATTGAAATTTTGAAATTTTGATTTCTTAAAGTGTTTCACCTTTTGGTAGTTTAGGTGAGCCTGTTTGTGCTCATTAACCACTGAGAAGGGGTTCTTTTGGTAGATAAGGTGCTTAAATCCGAATATCATTAACCACCGAAACCCGTAACTAGACAGAGAAAGCTAAATTTTGCACAGATCGAGGTTTTTCTGATCCCTATATTTTGAAAACACTCATGATGGATAGATGATGAATTATGTATTTTGTTTCAAGATTCATTTTTGGTATATAAGGATTAAAAAAGGTGGCCAAGTTGGTTTTGGCACCTATTTTGGTGGAAACAGATTGGATTTTTTGCCTATCTCAACAAATTTGAATTTGTATCTCTTGGAAGAGTCATCACCTAGCCTTGGAAGGCTATTATGCACTGCACCATGACTCTACAAGAGATGAAGACCATGAAATCTGGGATTGACCTCATTTTTGGGGATCATTCCATATCTTTGGAAAACTGAATTTTGACTTTCTATATTTAGCATATTTGATCCATGCTTTTAGGATCTCAAAACTGCATTGTAAAGATATAAAGATGAAGGTAGAACAAGAACTAAGGGTTCGATTTTGAGTTCTACATGCTACTGTTTTGTAACAAGACACTTTCTTTAATATATCATCCAGCAAGCTTCTTTCTTTTGTTACTGTCAGACCTTCTTTATCTCTGTCTATGCTTATGAGTGGAATTAGTTCTTTTGTCTATGTTTAATGATCCTGGTAACTGTCATCTTACTTTTGGTTATTAAGAAAGAATCACAAGCATCCTTGGCTAGTTTGTTGACCCATCATATATATGGTTTTATGTATGTTCTGGTTGATTGATTAGTTTTCTCATCCACCTGTTATTCAAAACTATCTGAAAATAGCTCTTGAAGGCTTTGTGTTGCATGATTGTAGTTAAGACTGTCTTGCGAATATAACTCAGAGTTTCAGATATTCATCTTGATCCAAAACCCCAACCCATTATTGAGAAAGTAGTTCCCAAAAATATTGAGTTACCAGGCATCTATGACTTACAACCTAGGAGAGTTTCCTAGAGTGTTAATAGATACTACACTTTGGAAGGAATGAGGAGGTTAAAGCGTGCGTTAAACTCCTATTTTCATGCTTCCATGGATTTTGTCTTTGGTTGGACAGACGCATCACCGTCGATCCGACGTTGATACATAGGATAACTGAATTAAGCATGCAAGGAGCAGACCCACAAGAATTTTACCCAAGGAAGTTTGGAGATCGTTCCCTGGCGCAGAGAATCAAAGATAGCTATGGAGATGTGGAAAAAGGGAAGTGAGGCTACAAGGTAGCCTCCATCCAGAATGACACAGTGTGCCTAGCCTACCAATTGATCGTTGGTAAGATTGTAAGGAATAACAAACCCATGCAGGTCATGGGGTTTTTTGTTGAACTCGCGGGAAAATGCGTGGAAGGTCTACAAATGAACTAGGAGAGATACCTCATCAACCAGTTAGAGAAATATTGTTGCAAATCTCAGGATTAGGGCTATGAGTTCCACTTCAGTTGGATGTTGATCCTCATTACTTTCATTGCTTGGGAAATGATGGAAGGTGCGACCTTTCTTGAGATTGAGCCATCAAAATCCTTAGCTATGAATTTCACCATGTTCCGGTATTCGATCGACATGGCTAAGCAATGACAATCAAATGGAGTGTTCCACACCTACTATCTACAGTTGAAGAGGACTATTGAGTATTTTCCTCGGATGATGCCGAATATCCTGGACAGGTTCAGGCCATTTGAGAAGTTAAACATAGATAGACATTTTATATATATCACAGTGTGCAAAGACAAGCATAAAGAAGAGCTTCAGTCCTATTACAATATCACTGAGGAGGACATGGATGAAATCACCAAGGAGTGACCTCAAGAACTCCTAGTTCCAGTTAAGCACGCAGAACTGTCCGACCCCGATATCATTGGAAGTCTGATGGTTACTCGCGAAGAATATGATGCACCTAGCAGTAGCAGGAATAAAAACAAGGAAGATGTACAAGAAATACACAACACATCAGAAGAGACTACATCTGATTCACCTAGCGGAGGAGGAGATGATGAAGTGGACAAAGAAAAGAAAGAAGGGGAAGAAGACAAGAAGAAGAAGGGAGAAGTAACACCACCTAGGAACCCCCTTGAAGAGTCAGAGACATCCAAGAAAATAAAGGTTTCCACAATGAAACCTACTTCACAGACGAAGTCAAAAGTCAGTAAGACCAAGCTACAGAATGTGCTCACGATCGATGACTTCGACTTCATTATTGCAGCTGTATTAGACGCATCGGAAGGCATTTTGCAGAAACATGAAGCCAAGAAAGAGACCATGTATGATAGGATTGAGATAGAACTCAAAGGGGTCTAGCAAGCCCTCTACTCTAGCCGCGCAGTGTCTACTGTGCCATCACCATCAGAAGGAGCAGAGTTGGGAGATGAGCCTGCCTAGCTATGCAGGTGTTGGCCCTTGACCAAGTTTTGGGAGATACTTGGTCATGTTTGACCTTTTTGGGACATCAATAGATTTTCGAAGGAGGAGTGAAAGATGAAGCAGAGATCACAGGATCTAGGCCCTTTTTTGGGTCCCTTTTGGGTTTTTGGGATTATGTAACGGGAATGGGATGTCGACCCATGGGTTTACCCATGCTTAGGCCTATTTTGTATGTACAAATAGAAATATAGGGAATGTAATAAGTAGTTGAATCGACATCTATTTGATGTATGCTAAGTTCAATTAGGGTTTGTAAGTGCTTCGTGCATGACTGTAAGAGACTTCTAGAGCTAAGTGCAAGTGGTTGTAACAGATAGTGGAATGCTTTGTGTTGTAATGCAAGGAAGAAGGATCTAGTGAGTTGTGCAGATCTTTTGTCCTATGCAGAGTAGGGTTTTGATGGCTCTTTGCTTGTAACCGATTGATTGAGGACAATAAAGAAGAAGAGTTGGTGGACGTAGCCTGAGGGTGGGGGTGAACCACGTAAATACGGTGTTGTGTTGCTCTGTGCTTTATCTTGATGTGTTTATATCCTCTTTTGCTAAGTTCTTTGAGACGTTTAGATAGATCTACTTATGCTTTGTTCTTATGATATGTGAGAATATTATATCTGATCAAGATAGTCATGCTTAGTGCTTGATATTCTCATTATGATCCATTTATATGCTAAGTGCTTAAATACTGTAGATTAGTGTGAATGCTGTGAAGCTCTATTTTATCAGTGAAGTGAATAGTGATTGCATATCGAGGAACTGACAGTGCTAAGTTCTTTATTAAGTGTTGTAATCACATATCTGTGTCCTAGCTAAGGTTGCAGACACTTGAGTCTTGCAACCACCCCTGCCTCTACCTCTGGTGAGACTTCATTTGCTTCGCAAGTGTTGCCGAAAGTCCGGTAGTTAGGATTTTGTTGGTGTTTTGTTGTAGTGTTGAACCACAGGTCTCCCCTGTGCCAATAAATGGTTCCATTGCCGGGACCTGAAACTGTGATTGTTGGGAACTAAAGAAGAAGAAGCTTTGTGCAAAGATTTGATATGAAATTGTGAAAGCTTTGTGTGTAGATATGCCGCTCTAGTGCGTAGTACTCTACTTAGTTTGACAGGCTCTGTGATTAAGAAAAGAAGTCTGATCATTAGAAAAGAGGTAATATCTAAAAGATTTGTACTCTGGGAGAGGTAAAAGTGAGAATTCTTGAGTAACAGAGGTAAGATCTGTAAGTTCTGTGCTCTGATAATGGTAAGAACAATGGAAAAATTTTAGATCTGAAAGATTTGTGCTCTGTAAAATTAAAATTAGTGGAAATTTTTGTTTCAAAGTACGGATCTAGGTATGTTTAATAGATTATGTCCTAGCTTGAAAACTACGACATTAATAGATGAAAGAAGGTTTGATATGAATAGATCTGATAAATATAGTGAAAGATATGTTATACCTATCCATAGAAAGGATATTTGGACTATAAAGTGTATGAAGGATTCTAGAAAGAATTTTTTGCAGGTTAGCTCCCATGATCCTGGTGCGCAGCATCAAAAAGGCTAGGGATCATTTAAAATAAAGAGAGGATTAATCCTCTATTACAATTACAGAAGACCGGTACATCTTGTGAAGGCATGCCCTGAGAAAATACCTAGTTGTCTTTGTTGCAAAGATATGGACCATGAGGTATTGGATTTCCCTAGAATGATTGCTAAGCTTGAAAGAATGAATATGAACTAGGAAAACCCTCAGGTAGATCCAGAAATAGAAGAACCCCATAAAGAATCAGAGATTGTGTTATTAAAAATGAAGGAAACCCTGGATAATCACAAAAACATCAGTTTATCAGAGATCTTCAAGGAAAAAGAGAAAATAGAAGTGAGAATAGGAGACCTCAACATTGACTATGTTTTGGATGAATAAACATAGGTGAATATCATGACAGAAAGCACTTGGGAAACCCTAGGAAATCCTTCTTTGCTCCTTCAGCAGGAGGAATAGAATTATTCAGAGGAAAGTTGATAACCTTAAGTGCGAAGCTCGCTCAGATACCTATGAGTGTCAATGGAACTATGACAGAGGAAGAATTTGAAATTATTAGATTTATTGAGGACAATGCCACATTTCAAATTTTTTTAGGCAAGACTTGGATTGAGAAAGACCAGATCCGAAGGATAGAAGAAGAAGTTCTGGAACAGAAAAAAAAAGAACTAAGAGATTTCATGACTAAGAATATCGCACACTTGATGGAAGAACAGGAGACCATATCAAAGCTCTTTAACACTAGAGACCCATACATCGAAGTTACAAGAACATTAGAAGAACCATTGAATATTGAAGTGCCTATTCTAGATGAAGAAGAAGGGTTACCCTTGAATATTAGGAAAGAATCTCAATGGCGCGAAGTAGCTATGCCCATAGAAGATAAGAATCAGAATGGAAAAGGAAATACCGAGATGAATATCACTGGAAAGAAGGCTAAGAAGATAAGTAAGAAGAGGGATAAGATTGAGAAGTCATAGAAAGTTCCAGAAGGAACCTCGTAGAAAGAAAATTTGCAGAATTGGGGCTTCGCCGGGGTATTAGAACTGCGACACATGGCACTTTGCCATGGAAAAGAAATATAGATATTGGGAGATATTATAACCATTCAACCAATGCTCGAACGGGTACAAAGGAATTTATGGCTCACCACTAGACCATTAGACTACACCATAATGGATAAAACAAGAGTTAATGAGACTTCATACCCATTGAAAGTGATCCATTACAGAGTTATCTATTTATCCCTCCACGCCATGCAACGAGAATATTTTTGCCAACTGAGAATTTGAGCTCACAGACTTGTTGCGTTTACACAGTGTTCATTACGCTCTTTCTCTCTATCCTATTACCGTGCCTACGTTACTTTTAGAACCTGAGATATTCATCCCGAGAACATATGTTCGACAAACTCACCGCAGTTGAAGAATCAGTAACGAAAGTTCTCCTCGACTTAAGGATTGAAAGAGTCATGTCGGAGAGAAGACTATCTACCGATCTACAAGCATCATCGATGAGAGGAGTGCAAGCCTCCCCGTCGACCACCCGATCAGTACCATCACGACCCGCATATGAGAAGCGAACCAAACACAAAGATGATCTCATGAATGCTAAGTTGATTCCGATAATTTTACCCGCCTATCTACCACCTATGAGCGGTGCAATAAATCGAGAAAGTGTGCCCAGAGACTTTGAGTATGAATTGGTCACTGCATACCTCCCGAAGGGGATATGGGCAGTTCACGCAGATGAAGAAAAGATAGTAGCATTGAAGTTTAGTGACTTCAACCTTGGCGATAGGAAGGTCTATGACATGCTCGCCCCACACAAGTACCTGACCAGGACAAAAGGAAAGAATTCAAAGATAATTCCTCATTCATGGACCCATAACCTCACGTAGTCCACCCTTCTCAACGTCATGAAGATTCCTCACTTCGGACAACACCAGGAGGTGAATGCATGCATCAAGATACTATTGTCTTGTTACCATGGTGGTTATTTGTGGTTTAACCTTTGTATCACAATTGATCCGACGTTGATCAATCAGATCACCGGGCTTAGCATGCAAGGACCGGATCCAAAGGATTTTTACCTTGGAAAGACCACAGACCAACCACTAGAATGGATGATCAAAGAGACTTGTGGTGATGTAGAGAAGGGCATGCGAGGCTACAAGGTAGCCTCTATCCAAAGCGGTGCAGTGCGCCTTGCTTGTCAATTGATCGCAGGAAAGTTAGTCCATAAGAACCCACCCACCCAAGTCACTGGTTTTGTATTTGACCTTGCAGGGAAGTGCGCTGAGGGCATACAAATGAATTGGGTGAAGTACCTCGTAAACCACCTCGAACTAGACTACAGGGAAGCGCAGGAACAAGGATATGAGTTCCACTTCAGCTGGCTTCTCATATTGATCACTTTGATCACATGGGAGATGTCGAAAGGTAATACCTTCTCGGACATCGAGCCCTTTGAAACTCTTCCCGTGAAGTTCAGTACACTATGGTACTCCAGTGACATGAAAAATCAATGGCAATCAAATTTTGTATTTCACACTTATTACAATCAATTGAAGTTAGCCATCCAGTCCGAGCCTCGTATGACCTCGAATACTCTCCATAGGTTTTTACCTTTAATGAAATTCAGTGTGGACCACCATTTCATTTATATTACAGTGTGCATTGACGAGCACAAGAAACAACTTCAATCTTACTACAAGTTGACAGAAGAGGACTTGGAAGAAATTTCCAAGGAATGGTCGGCGGACCTCCTTGTTCCAACAGACCTTGTAGAGATATCCGACGTAGAAAGTTCAGAAACTGCGCAGGATACACCTGGACCTAGCAAGACAAAGAAGGATAAAGAGGTTCAGGATATAGACAGTACCTTAGTAAAGACTTCTTCCATCATTGTGGTAGCCCTAAATGACGCTTCGCTTGAGATAGTAGAGAAACAGGAAGCAAAGAAAGAAGAGATGTACAACCGAATTGAAGTTTAACTCCAAGGGGTGCAGTAGGCACTACAATCCAGCTTAATAGTCTCCACTGTGACTTTGTCAGTAGGAATACCAGAACTGGGAAATGAACTAGCTCAACTCCACCGAATTACTGATACAGTCGAAGCTCGCCTTCGAAGAGCACATGAAGATATAGTGCAAGACACCCAGGCTTTGACACAAGTACAGGGTGTCCTAGAGAAACGCAGTGCTACAGAATGGGAAAAAATTTCTCTCCAAGTGAAATGGGATGAAGAAAAATCACAGCTACAGCAAGGAAAGGAACAACTTCTAGCAGAACAAATTGTAGTAAAGGAAGCGGTCAACAGAGAACTTTTCTCTGTGATCGTCGTTGAAACCAAGGCAGAGGATAAAGTCATGAATCAAGTAATACACCTAGAAGAAGTAATTAAGTAGCTACAAAAATGCATCACAGACTTAGAGCTACGCACAGTACCCGATACCCCTCAAGATATCAGAGACCAAAGGGAAGCAACCGCCCAGAGCACGGTTGACAGAATGAAAACTCTTTCCATGGAATGAAAGAAACTGAGTAACCATAGCATTGTTGGCACAAGGGTAGACTTGAGGTTCACTCCAAGAGTGCACCAACAAGCCCTAGCTACTGGCCATTTCGGCAACACATATGAAGCAAATGCAGTCTCACCCGAAGCAGCTATGAGGGGGTTGCAGGACAAATATGTCTACAACTAGGGGAATATCAAGTGGATCTAGTAGAACAACAACACAATATGCACCTATCACTTATCAAGCTAGATCTATCATGCACAGTTCTAGATATGATCTAACACAGTAATGTAAATAATAAGATAATAGCAATAGAGATCAAATCATCAATCACACATACACAATGCAATATATACGTGGTTCACCCTCCCTCTAGGGCTACGTCCACAGAACCATGCTTATGATTTATTAAGGTAAAGAATACAGTTCTTGTCTACACTCTCAGCTAATAAATCTTATTTCTTCTCTCTCTTTCTCTCCCCTCTCCTATGCACCCAGCTGCAGGACTTGATCTTCTCACACAGTTGAAGATCTTACAATACTAGAAGCCTCTCTCTCTCATCACTTCTCTCTCTCAATACAATAATCTCTCCCACAACAGAGCTAGACCAAACCCACTATCGTATCAATACTCCATGACCAATCCAACCCAGATCCTCTTGACTTTTATTTAAACATTATAATACCTCACCAACAACCTTAGGTCGAAACCTTAGTGCCAAAACCCTAGATACAAAAACCCTAGGTGTCTAAAACCCTAGGTCAACTTGACCCACTTTTTCCGGGCTTCACCAGCTTTCCTTCCCTTCCTTCTCATGCGTTGCTCCAAAGCATCCAATGATGGATTTTTCCAATTTTCTGAGTTGTCCTTGATCCATATTCCTTGTTGATTTGTCATCCTTGATTTCCTCGTCCAACGACTTGCTTTTCTGCACTTCGCTCCATCTTTTCTTCTCTTTTTCTCACTTCGACGCAGTGAAAGTCACTGTGTCTCCCACGAAGCTTGATTTTTACCTTTTCTTCCTTGTACTTCACTTCCTTCCATAACCAAGGGCCAACATGCCCCCAACACTCACCTGTGACTCATCCCAAGGCACTTCGGATCTGGTTCCTTTGTTTTTCTTCGACTTGGAATGCGCAGTGCAACCTTTGCTTTCTACTTTGTGCCTCCTCTCCCTTCTTGTGCAGACTGTCTTTTCTATGTCTGGTACCTAGTTTCAACTACACCTGGTACCTATACTGTTGTAGGTGAATCCTCCTGTGGACAAGTGGATTCCCTCTTGGTCTCTAGACTCCTAAGGCCAAGACAAAAAGTGCTTAACATGGACACTGACTTCCTTTTAGATCCAATCAAACTAATCAATGAAAGAGAAGGAGAAAGATATGTACCTTATTAGCGACGTTTGTCTTTGTAAAGTCCTGGCTAAGATTTCATC
Organism: Picea glauca; assembly: GCA_000966675.3. NCBI lineage: Eukaryota > Viridiplantae > Streptophyta > Pinopsida > Pinales > Pinaceae > Picea > Picea glauca. The sequence goes on along the minus strand of JZKD02S1849292.1, from coordinate 331,812 downwards.
CTGAGCTCCCTGATAGATCCTGTAGGACAAACAAAGGTATAAAAGAATTCCTACTCTACTGAGATTAGCTCAATCATAGATCCATCTACTATATAAAAACTCATATGGAACAAGCACAAGTTTGAAAGAAACAGGCCAAGCATTGATTATTAATGAGAACAAGTAAAGATACTTAAAATCCTTTGAATGAAGGTGCAACAACCTCTTCTAGTTCTCCTTTTCCAACCCCTTTTCTCAATCAATCTCCACCGATTGCTTTGATGACATCTCACTCATGAGATCATCAGTTTGATGTAATTCCAAATTTCCATCGTGCCTTTCACCATCAGAAGGCATCTTTATATAACCTTGGATAGGTCCAACCACTTGAGAGATATTTGGGATAAGTTGAGGATTCCTCTCCTTCAGTTGAGGATATCCCCTAAGATCATGCCTTGACCATCTATTCGAATCCAACTACCTTCAGGAATTGAGGGATTCTTCCCTTATTTACCTCAAAAAACCCATTATTTGCTAAAAAGAGGGTAGCTATCCCCCATAAGAGTGCACAGGGCCCTCAATCACTCCCTCAAAGAGGCTTAGGGAGTGCCAGCACTCCTTGACAGTGGGTAGGGGAGCGCTCCTCTCCAAAATTCATTTTTTGAGTGGTTTTTCCAATGCTTAAAAGCTTGTACTTCCTGTCAAGTGATTTATCTTCTTCCAAACTATCCTTTGAGGTGTCTTAAGTGTCTTCATGATGTCATTAGAGGCACAAAATAGGCAATATAAAAGTACTCTAGTACATTCCAATGAATGTGAATAAATGAGTTGAAGTCGAACATATGTGGAATCATCTGATCAGAGTTCAATGATGTAAACCCACTGTCAAACACGAGAAGAACTGCCATTGGGAATTTCCCTGAAAAATTTTGGCCACTTCATTGCGATGTGGACAGTCTCGAGTGTAGTGATCATCACCACAAATGATACATAGGAATTTCAGTTTCCGTTGTGGATTCTTTTCGGTAGCAGGTGCTTGAGCTTGATTTTTTGGTTGTTCATTATTATTAGTATTTTTTGATTTATTTTTTGTCATCTTCTTCCCTTCGGATTGTTGTGAAGGGTCATATTGAACTGCATTCACCTCAAATATATGAGTTTGGGGGGAGGTAGAGGAGAGTGTGGTCGATTGGGAAGTAGATTGAGTTTTGACAGAACCGATAACACCGTCTGCATGAGATGAGGATGACAACTTGGATGGATCGGTATTAGCTTGAGCAAAATTCAAAAGCAAATCATACAAAGTACCATATTGTGAATAAACCAGATCTAAGTACTGAGCCCGAGCAATGGATTTTTCCTCGGTGACCGCACCACCCATAGTGACATCGCAAGGGATCGGGGGTAAAAGTGATTTAGTACACCATTACGCCAATAATATGTTACGAATGATTACCTTGATCATCCTTCATCATCATCTACACTCATGAATATGGTCAAAGATATGCACAGATTCATTTTGACGAAGGGAGGTCAAGAGTTCAGTACCCGTCTCATAGCGAATAGGTAGTTGAAAATGCGTGAGGAAAGACATGGCAAGGGAATTGAAATCATGAAAATAAGCATGTGGTAGTTCAATATACCACTTTGTTGTTGAGCCCATAAGTGTTCGCTAGAAAAGACACAAATGTATAGAATCATCCATTTGATGAACACCACAAATGGAAATTCATCACATGGTTATTTGGATCTTCTCCATATTTTCTGTCAAATTTTGGAATATCAGAAGGAAGTTTAGCTGGGATAACTGGCCAAACCGGTGAATGAAAAATAGGATCATTAGTCAACCGAGACAAGTCTGGGAGATCTAGAGTCACAAGGAAAGGTAGTTGTCGGTTAATTTGTGGATGATACTAGTGTGGCATAGGAACACCAGTAGGACCATAAACTGGGTTAGGTGGATATTTGTAACTAGTAGGTCCTCCTACATACGGTTGTTGTTGGCCAGGATAAGAAGGATTTGATGATGGCTAAGAAACATTTGCAGAACCCGGTGGGTTTTGAGAATTATAAGCTGGGTGATTTGCTTGCCCATAAGGAGGATAAACATTTTTCCCTTGAGGATGGTAAGGAGTATATCCTAGAGGCGGATACACATTAGATCTATGAGGAGGATAAGGTTGTTGTCCTTGAGAACTCCAGGTGGTGTTTGGGATGTCGCCCGGATAAGGTTGTCCATAAGATGTTCCAGAAGGAACATGATTTGACACTCCTCCTTGTGGGTTATGATATGAGTGCTCCCTAATGTGGGGTTGGGTAAAAGTGCCTCCTGAAGATACTCCCTAGGATTGTGAAGGGTTTCCAACAAACAAAGGTTACCCCCTTGCCAGCGGTGGATTAACGATCGGGGTATGACTGGAAAAGGGAGGTTGCCTTCCAGGAGGAGCATGAAAAGGGGGATGTCCCCCAGGAGGGGTAGGCCCACCATAGAATGGTAGTCCTCCAGGAAGGAAAGGTCCACTAGATAGTTTTTTTCCTCCAGTCTGTTGTATTTGGCTAGCAAGGGTCTGCATTCTCTGGTGCAAAGATGTCCCGACAGGATCGTGTAGAACATGTGGAGCTGTAGAGTGAAAGTTTTTAAAAGTGGGGGTAGGGATCGAAGTGCCTTGGGAATGAGTAGAGGTTATGAGTCCAACATTAGGATAGACTTGTGCTGATGCAATATTAGGGTTGATGACTTGATCGATGGGGTGATTCATGGTTTGACCAGATGGTCCACTTTCAACAGGAGGGTCATGAGGATTAAAGGGTTGTCGAAAGGACTCAAAACTATCATAGAGATCGTGTCCTAATGAATTCATCCATACAGAATGAGAAGGTGTGGAATTTTTATCTACTACAGTGGTAGGATGAACATGAGTCTTATACTCATCACCGAAGGTTGGTTCTGTGGATCCCATATATGTCTCGGTAAAATCTCTCCCAGGTAACTGTGGGACCTCTTCATCTATGACGTTCCCAAGGGAGTCTAAACAAAGAAAACATGGTTCGAGAGGGGTTACTGACATAGATGTAGTAAGAGGATTTGGATTCTCAACCGTAACCAAATCACCTTCTGAGTTATCTAACTAAGGAGCAACAACACTCCCAACGTCAGATTGATTTTCTACCTCTCCATGGTAGTTGTCTTTTGGAGGGTTAGGAGATAAGGGTTGGTAGCCTTATGGAGGCAACCCTTGCATCCTACATGATCGACGAAGACCTTTATCGTCTATAGCCTCAATTTTGGAGAATAACAGTACACACTAAAAATTGAGGGCCAACTAACAAAAATAAATAGCATATGCTAATAAAATCTAGGAATCAAAACCAAGCAAACAAAACTTCTCTCGATGATCGTACTAGTTGGTGATGAAATATAATGTCGTGTGACCAAGTTAGGAAGGGGATATGATATGGTGGAATAGTTACAATGGTGACCTACTTAACAAAATTTCACCTTGGTGCAATATTCCACACAGTAGTTGTGGATTTACCCTCCAAGGAGCCCGAGTGAGTTTGATCAATGTCTGTGCCAGGTACAGTGATACTTCCCTTCACTGTCACCTCATGTAAGTACCTAAGGATTATGGCAACTAAGGACACCAACTCTCAGTCAGCCCTTGGGTAGGTACAGTCGATAGTCCAATCTGACCATATGGGTAGGATAACAAGTCCGAAATCAACTCAAGAGGCTCCCACACATAATCGTGGGTATACCTTCAAGTGACCCCCAATATACAATCCGACCACTACAAACAATTGAACCACAGAGAGATAATCTTCGTAACTCACCCGAATGCAACCTCGTGTGTAACCCCTGTGTGAGAGGGGGGATCCCAGAAAGCCTAAAAAAAAATTGGATTTGACTCTCCCTATCTCAAGATGCTAATGTTCATTTTGAAAAGTTTGGAGAGTTGTACTCATAGCCTAATCCAAAGTGCTAATCCTAGTCTAATGTTGGTAGAAGGTACTAAAAACAAAAATGTTCTAGATAATTTTTAATTAGCATTGATTTTATGGCTGTTCTTTACTCAAAGGGTGCATGACAATGAAATTGATGGTATGATGACTCAAATCCCCAAAAATGCACAAGAAGATGATAAGAAATCTTGTCTTTCGATGAATGGCTATTTAAGGGAAAGAGATAAAGTTGTTTTCACTATCAAACACTAATATGTAATGTCCTCAATCAATTTGTTTCTCACGCAAATCCGATCCAATGATAAAAATTTCAGAAATAACTTCTAATATCCAAACCAATCACTAAAATATGTCTTTTTTCTTATATGTGAATGATAATCAGCTGCAAGACTTCTAACTGTCAATCACACTTCAAGATTAAACAGTCAGAAGCAAACCTCACACAAAACAAAAACACACTCTTGTCGTGAAATAGATAAGAAGTAAAAAGATAACCAAATTGCAAACAAGAACCAAAAACCTCAAACAAAAGAGAAATGATGGAAATTTGATCTCAAAGATCAAACGAAAAGTTCACAGAACTTAGGATTTCCTCAAAAATGTTTTCACTCAATCATATAAAGGAGAAGAAAAGAACAAGTTAACTCTAGGTCAACAAAGACAAAGAGTTATTGAAAAGCAAGGACAAATGTCAAAAATCCAAGAAAGAGATGAACAATCCTTAGAAATCAAATAATTGGAGGCTAAACAAGGACACACTAAGATAGCACAAACCCTGAGCAGATGAATCAACAAAAGGGATGAGGAAAAACCAATTTCTAAGAAGATTTCAACAGAAAAAGGGGTAGCGCTCCCCCAAAAGGGGACACAGAGTGCTCCAACACTTTGTGGAAGACTATAAGGGAGTGCCAATGCTCTGGCAGTAAGGGCATGGGAGTGCTCTACTTCAAAAGATCAGAGAAATTCCCAGAAACTAAAAAAAAAATCAAGAAGAATGCAAAATTCTATGTTTAAGATAAATCCAAGAGCCAACAATCAAACCTAAGGATCAGAGACATTCATGGAGAATGTCAAATCCATGGAAAAAGAAAGCCAAGAAAAGACCTAGGAAAGGAAAAAAATCAGAGCTCCTCCCCAATGGAGTCACCAATTTCTGTTGTAGGTGAATCCCCCTACGAACAAGTGGATTCCCTCTTGGTCTCTAGACTCCTAAGGCCAAGACAGAAAGTGCTTAACATGCACACTTACTTTCTTTTAGATCCAATCAAACTAATCAATGAAAGAGAAGGAGAAAGATATGTACCTTATTAGCGATGTTTGTCCTTGTAAAGTCTTGGCTGAGCTTTGATCCTAAGCTCCCTAATAGATCCTATAGGAAAAGCAAAGGTACACAAGACTTCCTACTCTACTGAGATTAGATCAATCATAGATCCATCTACTGTAGACAAACTCATATGGAACAAGCACAAGTATGAAAGAAATAGGCCAAGCATTCATTATTAATGAGAACAAGTAAAGATACTTACAATCCTTTGAATGAAGGTGCAACAACCTCTTCCAGTTCTCCTTGTCCAACCCCTTTTCTCAATCATTCTCCACTAATTATCTCACTCATGAGATCATATGTTTGATGTAATTCCAAATTTCCATTGTACCTTTCACCATGAGAAGGCCTCCTTATATAACCTTGGAGAGGTCCAACCACTTGAGAGATATTTGGGATAAGTTGAGGATTCCTCTCCTTCAGTTGAGGATCTCCCCTAAGTTCATGCCTTGACCATCTATTCGATTCCAACTACCTTCAGGAATTGAGGGATTCTTCCCTTATTTGCGTCAACAAACCCAAAATTTGCTAAAAAGAGGGTAATGCTCTCCCATAAGGGTGCACAGGGTTCTCAAGCACTGCCCCAAAGAGGCTAAGGGAGCACCAGCACTCCCTAACAGTGGGTAGGGAAGCGCTCCTCTCCAAAATTCATTTTTTGAGTGGTTTTTCCAATGGTAAAAAGCTTGTACCTCCTGTCAAGTGATTTATCTTCTTCCAAACTATCCTTTGAGGTGTCTTAAGTGTCTTCATGATGTTGTTAGAGGCATGGCATAGGCAATATGTAAGTATGATTTTTTTGACACTTACAACACTTATAGTCAATATGCGTCATTTGCGGACAAGATGCGACATTTACAACACTCGTAATGATGACACTTGCGACACTATCAAAGTGAGTAATTTTGAGGTGTAACATAGACCCTTTTCTCCTTGCTTCTACTGAGAGTTGCGAGACAACTGGTTGTCATAGTAAAACTTCAGCTGACTCCCGTTCACCAATCCTTCCTTCCATTTTCCATTCAATGTCTTCAACTGCGTAACTCCTCCTTATGTAACATAGGTGATCTCATATGGTCCAAGCCAATGCGTTCTGAACTTCCCAGGGTGTTTTATAAATTTACTGTCATACACCAGTACTAAGTCACCTTGCTTGAATGCCTTCTTCTTGATGTGCCTGTCATGATAGGCCTTCTCTCTTTCCTTCTGAACTTGTTTATGGAACCCAGGAATGAATCTGTCTTCTTCCATTTCAACCAAATGTGCAAGCCTATCACGAACAATGCCAGTATCATCCATGTCTGTAAACGCAACAATCCATAAGATTGGTACCAAATATTCCATCGGGACAACAACTTCAAGACCATAAACCAACTTGAAAGGGGTCTGCATTATTAATTTCTTCCAAGTGGTTCTATAGGCCCATAGTACTGTAGGTACTCTTAGATCCTAGTCATCCCTATTCAAACTGCAATTTTTTTTCAATGTTGTCTCCAAGATCTTGTTGAATGCTTCAACCGTTCCATTTTCTTGTGGATGGTAAGGTGTACTCTTCTGGTGGTGGACTACAAATTCTTCAGTGAGGGCTTCAATTGTCTTATTGATGAAGTGTGTGCCTTGATCACTCATAAGGATCTTGGGGCATCCAAACCTGGTTATTATGTTATCAAACATAAAATGCATAGTTGTAGTTGTAGTACAGTGCTTGACTGCTCTGGCCTCAGCCCATCTAGTTAAGTATTCGGTGGCAGTAATAATGTACCTTTCTCCTGTGCACTTTCCTTCTGGGTTTATAGGTCCCATGAAGTCAATGGACCACTTTTCAAATGCTTGTAGGGTCATCTGCAGTTCTAATGGAATTTCATCTCTTCAGGATGGTTTTCCAACTCTCTGGCATACATCACATGCTTTGGCATAATCTTTATCATATTTGTGTAAGGTAGGCTACCAAAGGCCAGCTCGCAGAACCTTCTACACAATTTCTTTCCCTGCATAATGTCCTCCCGTGACGCCTTCATGATATTATGCATGGATCAGTGGGTGCTCTATCTCCATAATGCATATTCTTAATATCTCATCAGGTCCCATCTTGTATAGATGACCAACGATCAGTGAGAATTCTGTAGCGCACACCACTAGTTGTTTCTTTTGGGGAATTGCATACTCTCTAGGTTCCATTCCTATTGACAAGAGCTAGACTATGTCTGCGAAGTGGCCATCAATATTTCTAATGGAGAGCAGTTTTGCATCCGACAGTGTATCCTCCAAACTGGTGGGTTCTTCGCCATGTTCCAACCTTGACAAGTGGTCAGGGCACTTGTTCATTCTTCCTGGCTTGAATATGAGTTCAAAATCGTATTCTTGGAACAACAAAATCCATCTGCATATTATCCCCCCAAACACTGGCTTATTGACTAGGTACTTCAGCGTAGAATGATCTGTGAACATTTTAAAGTGTCCTCCCAACAAGTAGTGGCATAATTTTTGCAGTGCATACACCATCCCTAATCCTTCTCTCTCTATAGTGGTATAATTAGTTTTAGTTGTAGATAACTTCCTTCTAGAAAAATATAATGGATGGTCGATATCCCCTTCTCCAGGTTGTTCCAGTACTTCTCCTAATGCAATAGAAGATGCATCGACATGCACATGAAATTCCTTGTTCCAATCTGGAAAAACCAGAATGGGCGCAGTGACCATCTTCTATTTCAGTGTGTCAAAGCTCTGATCGCATTCGTCTGTCTAGCTGAACTGACAGTCCTTCTTCAACAACTTCTCCATCGGTGCTATGATTTGAGCATATCCTTTAATAATTTTTTTGTAATAGCTAGTATGTTCTAGTGCAGTGCGCAGTTGTTTTACTGAAGTAGGTGGTGGAAAATCAACTATAATTGAAATCTTTGATGGATCAACCAACAATACATGCTTGCATACAATATGGCCTAATGGTACTCCAAATGGTGAGAAGAATATGCACTTCTTCAGATTTAAAGAAATTTGACACTTCCTGCATTTATCTAGCATTAGCCTTAGACATTCAATATGATTTTTCAACAAACTAAACATAGTACAATCATCAAAATAGGCTTCTAAAAATTTATGAAAAAATTCTTTGAACGCTTCGACCACCACCCTGGAAAATATGGTTGGGGCATTCTTCAGTCCGAAGGGAATCACTGTATATTGGTAGGATCCCCATTCTATGGAAAATGTATTTTTTTGGCGGTCCTCCTTGGCAATCCCGATATGATGGTATCCTGAAAAGCCATCTGTAAAAGAATATACCTCCTGGCCTCCCACGTTGTCTAATACTTCATCAGTGAATAGTGTAAGGAAAGGATCATGTAGAAAGGCATCATTAAAATTTTTGAGTTCCACACATATCATGATTTCTCCTGTCTTATTGTCTTGTACTACCATAGGGATGATCCACTCTGACTCGTTGACAGGTTCAATAATCCCTACTTCCAACATTCTGTCGAGCTCAATCTTCACTTTTTCCTTGTATTTCGGGTTCAATCTGTAGGGTATTTGCTTGAATGGATTTGCATCTGGTTTCAAAGGTATTCTCATCTCTCCCATAGGTCCTTTGATACCATTCATATAAGTGAACTTGGTCAGAAACAAGTCCTGATATTCGTGCAACAATTTTGTAATCTTGTCAATGGTGGAAGCATCCTAGTAATCTCCAACATTGGCAAGCTTCGGTGTCTCCTCTGTCCCAATGTTGACCTTTGTGATCTTGATGGGCTGACCAATAAATGGTAGCTCAACTCGTGGTCCTTCCACATCTTTGTGGCCTTCTGTCTCAGTGATGTTTACCTTCCTGGGATTGTCCTCATCATTGGAATTGATGTTGTAACAACTCTGCAATTTGTAGAGAGGCGCAGTCCATTCATCCTCTTCTTGTTCCATAGGGAGGCTAGATGCCTCTTCAAATACCTTCTGCCTCACAATCTATAATTCTTGGTCTACTAAAGGATGTTCACTTTCAAATAAAAAGGTGGTTACAAAACTTTGAATCATACCTTCCCAATCTACAGTGACGAGGCCCAACTCCGCTTGAAGGTACCAATTAATAGGGGTCATGTCCAGCGTGTTAATGAATCTGTGCAACCATTGTTCTCAAGGGATTTCACTCCAAACCTCTTCGCAGCTTCGCACATGATCCTTTGGGTAACTTCAACCTATGTACCTTACTTCGTAGCTTATTGCTTGTGTTGAGAACTACACTGTCATCAAGGTTCGACATTGTGTCCAGTCTGTGATGTTTCTTTTATGTGTCCCACATCATCTTGCTGGTGTGTATTTCAGGGCCTCGTCCATAGCCAACAACCTCTGTTGTGTTGGTATGATTGATTCAAATTCTATCAAGAAGGATTCTAAAGGATTCAGACCATCAAAGGTAGGTAAGTTACTTATGGTTGTACCAATCTAGTGAACCTCTCTAGTCAATCGAGCACATCTCCTTGTGGATACTTTATACATCTGGTTCTACCATTTCTCCAGCACTTCTTCTGAATCTGATGAGCACACATTGTCACTTTGCCAGCTCAGATTCCCATCAGCTATAGGGTTAATGTAATACTGATGTATGGCTGTCATCTTGTAGATGTTTTCCAGTTCATATGCGAGATCTTCTTCTCTGATATGATCTGTATATTGAGGACCCTCATATGGATATAAAGGTGCAATGACCCAAAGGCCATCTCTTTCAAATGTCATACACCTCTTCTTTAGGTTGACAACAGTAGAATTGTTGAAGGCCTAGTCAATTCCTAACAATGTAGGGTAAGGGAAACTGTCATCAACAATTTCAATTACCTCAAAATATGCAAATGTTCCAACTCCGTTGATGTCCATAGGGACATGTGCCAACCATCCAAATGGGTTGAAAGATTGTTGATTATCCATGTGAAGCCTAATAGGGGAATAGATCAGCTTGTGTTTTCCCATTAGCACCCATGTTTTCTTCATCATGACATTTACCTCCAACCCTAAGTCGAGGACCACATAGTCTATATCATACTCTTTTATCTGAGCATTCAAGTGTAATTATTTATTTGTCCTTCTCTTCTTACCAATTTGGTGTACTTCCCTATTCAGTAAGGGGCCTACTTTCCCTAGCTCATATTGTCTGATTAAGTTCTATAATTCTTGTACAACATTTTCATCCTAAATCAACTTAATACAAGTGTATAAAAATTCGATGAGCTTACTTACTTATTTTCCCTCTTTTGGTGAAGCCAACTGATAAAATGCATGAGGCATTCCATATTCTCTGATTTTTGGTCATGTCTTTGATGAAGAACCTTGATCTCCTTTGAACTCTTTTCTTGCCTCCTCAAATATCTGTCTTTCTTTCTTAGCATATAACGTTGGGGTCTTCTCCACAGCTTTCCTTACTCCGGGGCCTTCTGCAGTCTTTCCTTGGGTTGCTTTGTCTTCTCCTGTAGTAGAACCTCCTCAAGTGATAAGAATGACTCTAGGGTCTGCTTTGTGAGGTTCATCATATATTAGTTGTACTTTTAGTTTTTGTTGAGGTCCTCGTCTTTCTTGAAGTTTCGCTAGCAGTACAGGGAAGTCCTCAATGACATGATCGAAGGAGTTACAATAACTACAAGTGGTACAAGGGTTCTGACAATCCCTTTCTATATGTCCTGGCTATGTGCAGTTATAAAAGATTATTTGTCCTCAGCCTCGGCCCATTCCTCTTCCTCCTCCTCTTCCTCTGTATCCATCATGAGGATTGAAGTTTCCTCTTCTCGGGGAGTTGTACTATGTAGTGTTTCCTTCTTGTTGTACTTCTCCTTGGATCTTGTATAAATCTCTTGACCTTTCATGCATGAGGTCATAGACCCTACAGTATCTATCATCATGCCCTACTAACTTACAGAAGGTTCATTATAGGTTTGCAGGTGTCTGAACATACTTCTGCATGTAATAGCACTCACTGGGGTGATGTCAGTTTCTTCATGCTTCACACCAAGGCAGGTTAACTTTCTTCAAGGGGATCGGTGCTCCTGAGGCTAAATATTCATGAAATAGAGGATAGTGTTCCTTATCATGACCTTCTGTTCTGCATATTACACACCATATATCTTCTCTTTTGTCCTTCCCCTTATCCTTCTTCATATCCTCGACCTGTAGAGACAAACTAGTCAGCTGGCTCAAGATCTGGCTCACACCTGAGCTAGACTCTCCCATGGGGGATGATTCAAGCTTCATGGCGATATCCAATGCTTCTACCTGTGAATCAATCTTCTTCTTCATCAGGGGAACTCTAATATGTGGTAAAAGAGCAATGATGAACCATTCTTTGTTTTGTTCATCTGGGATCTTAAAAGTCAATCTTCCAGTTAGGGTCTTGAATCTCTGATCAAACTCCCAGATAGGTTCGACCACCTTTTTCTTGATCTCCTTCAGCTATGTAATACATTGTGACTCTGACTTAGGTTTTTTAAACTTTGCAATCAACACCTTCTTTATCTCATTCAATGGTTTAGGCTACGCAAGTCCTTGGACAAGCTTCATGTACCAGCTCAATGTGCGATCCCTCATCGTAGTGCTAAATTGGTTTCTTTTAACAACTTTATCAATGATGTTTTTAATGTCCCATACAGACTCACACATGAACCAGTGTTGATCAAGATATTCAAATCCATATCCTCTAAAGATAGGGAGCCTCATCTCATTTTCCATGGAGTTTCCTAGATTTCTTGTCTGAGTAGATGTTGAACTACTAGTAATAGTTCTTTGAGGACTCTGGTGCTTCTGAATATTCTGATTACTTAGCATTTATAAAACAACAGGAGGATTGATATTACTTACTTTAGTGGTCTGCGTAGTTCCTAATGTTTCTGGATCGTCCCGACGTAGTTCTTCAACAACTTCTTCCTCTGCCCTAGTGGGTTATGAGTTCTCTTCGTCTGTCAAATCCATCTCTTCTCCACTATAGAAACCCTCTTGTTGCACCTCTTTCGTCACCTTAGTGAGAAAAATAGAGGTGATTTCAAGCTTAGTTGGGTTTTCTAAGCAGGACAGCTGTAAGGAAAAGGGTTAGAGAAAGAAATATAAAAGAACAACTAAGAAATAAACCAAGAAATAAAACAACAACTAAATTAATGAGCATAGGGACATAAGGACAAAAGAAACAATGAGACCCATGTCACCAATGGTAAGGCTGATATTAGTGAAAGAAAACACTGAGAAGAAAGAGGACTATGAGTCCCTTCTTCCTCCAAGGAAGGGATTTTGGACCCCCACAAATAAGCTCTTCTTACAACTTTGAAAATGAAAATGGTGAAAGAATTCTTTGCTAATCCACTCAAGAGGTGAGATGGATTGCCCAATGCAATGATGCTAGTATACTCTTGATGAGAATAGAGGATTCCTCAAGAGAATAGTGGGAGCATAACTTTTCTATTGAATTCCTTGAAAAATGAAGTGCATCCATGGCCTCTTTATAGCATTTCTTTGAGGTATTGTCCAACCAGTTTGTAGTGTACAAAGAGGCTAATTAGGGCATTTCTAGGTCTTTGACCAGCCACCTAGTCAAATCCAGTCTAGATTTGAGTGTCAAATCAACTTGGAAGTTGAACCATAAGTGGGTGGGAGGCCGACCACTCTCATAAATGCGATGTTTCTCAGGTGCACGGCTTTTTGCGACAACAGTCGCTCATCGGGCGCATGTGCACAATTCTTGCATTTCTGTTTTGCGCATGTGCGTGCGCGCCTGTGTATTCATAGCACCTTTTAATTTTGTCCCTGTTTATATAGTTTTTGACCCTTTGGAAATTCTTTTGTGGTAATTTTGTTCTATGGGTGACCTCATAACTATTTGACGACGCTGAATTCTTGTAACCATTTGCGGACAAAATTTCAGTGATAACACCTCTTCCCCATAGTTTTGCTTAAATAGGTTCTCAAGGTGAATCCCTCTAAATACTTTTCCACTGTGCGTATGTCCATCTTCTATGTCGTTGTCACTGTCTAAATTCCTAAACATTAGCCTTTTCAGATCCAACTAGTCTACTTTATCTTAAAGATATGGTTTTCATGCAAGAGCATCTTGATTCTTAACTTCAGAAAATGCAAAAATTTCCATCTGGGTCCTTTGAAAAAGTATATCTCAACTTGGCTATATGAATCTACTCTGTCAACAAAAAATTTAGTGATATACCCTCCAATGGTACTATCAAACTAGTGATCTACCACTCCGGATACATCGTTATCAACTCTCTTAACCTTCTGGATCAATGTCGACATCCAAACCACAGGAGGTCTAGATATGATCTCAAACTGGGTATCAGCTAACCTAGCCAACCATTCTTGTAGCTCTTGATGGACTCCTGCAAAGAAGATATTGTGAATGTCGGTGAAGATGTATCTTTGTACCCAATCTTCAGTACTCAGCTTAGGGTTTTTGTTTTGGGCTTCTGCGAAGTCCCTCTCTTGATCCGATATCCACTTTTGAATCTCTTCCTTCGATGGGAACCACCTTGACATTCCCTTACACATATTCTGGTCTCACCAATGAAACCATTTGTTGTCACAAGGGTAGACCCGAGGTTCACTCAAAGAGCGCACCAACAAGCCCTAGCTACTAGCCATTTCAATAACACCTGCGAAGCAGATGCAGTCTCACCCGAAGCAACTATGAGGGGGTTGCAAGAAAAAGATGTCTACAACCAGGGAAATATCAAGTGGATCTAGTAGAACAACAACACAATATGCACCTATCACTTATGAAGATAGATCTATCCTATGCATTTCTAGATCTGATCTAACACAACAATGTAAATAACAAGATAATAGTAATAGAGATCAAAGAATCAATCATACATACACAATGAAAGATATATGTGGTTCACGCTCCCTCTAGGGTTAGGTCGACAGAACAATGCTTATGATTTATTAAGGTAAAGAATATAGTTCTTGTCTGCGCTCTCAGCTAACATATATTCTTTCTTCTCTCTCTTTCTCTCTGTTGTTGGGAAAAATACCCTATGGACTAGCAAACTAGGGTCAGACTTGCATGCAGATTTTTGACCGTAAAGAAATTACTTTTTAACCTACCACCCAAAACTTAAACCCCTCTTTCACAATACATGCATGGAAAGAAACTACTAACCTTGTTACTGACGTTTGGTGTAGATCCTCTGTTGCACTTTGACCGCTTTCTTGCGCTGCTCCTTCCAAAGATAACCTGCGATTAAGACAAACGACTATGCATGCACACTACTTCTCTACTTGAGGGTTAGAAATTAAGCATAAATTAACAAAACCATAGATAACTCATGCATTGGGATGGGAAAAGTATTCTTTTATTATTTGAAAAATGAATCAACTTACAATCAAAGTCGAGACCGGCCACTGCTCCTTGATCCTGATCCTGGTCTCCTCTTCATTTGTCCTCCAATTGCTTTGTGTTAAATATCCTTTGGCATGAGGAAAAGCTAAAGGGTTGGGACAATGGATTCAGAAAATGGGCAGAGTTTCTTCTCTATATTCTTCTTCCAAATGGTACCCCTACCCTTTCTTTTATAGGCTAGAAGGAGCTATGGTTTTGGACGAACCCTCGGCCATGCATGGTCGGGAGTTTCAGTTAACTGACCCATATCTTTTTGTCCCATCGGTAAATTTCCTTTTTTTCATGATTATGAAGGTACACGCAGGCTGTAGTGGGCCTGCTAGCATGGAATTTTATATACACGTGGGCTGTAGTGGGCCAGCTAGCGTGTACTTTCTAAAAATGGAGTTTTTAGAAGAGTTGTTCAGTAGTTTTTGGCAAAGAAGGGATATGAGTTGGCCTGATGCCAGGTAAGCATGTGTGGTGCAATTTAGGGTTATAACTGTTGGAAGATTGGTTGTTGTCATTGATGTCAACCCTAGTCATGGGTTTTGGACCAGAAGATTGATGAAGTTATTTGGACATGAAGGAAAATGAAAATGAAGATACAAC
>JZKD02S1849292.1:263362-283217 GCA_000966675.3 Picea glauca | reverse complement strand
AAATGGGCATTAGATTTTGTAGGGCCAATTGCTCCGATGTCAAGGAAGAAAAAGTACATCCTGGTGTGCACAGATTTTGTGACCAAGTGGGTAGAGGCAAAAGCCCTATATCAAGAAACTGAGAAATCAGTGATTGATTTCATGTATGAAGAGATCTTTACCCGCTTCGGTGTCCCACAAGAGATTGTCACAGACTAAGGTGCTCAATTTACCTCCAAATTGATGAAAGAACTCACTGACAGATATGGGATCAAACACTGTAAGTCCTCTCCCTACCATCCACAAGACGATGGGCAAGTGGAATCTACAAACAAAGTTCTGGAAGCCATTCTGACCAAGACCATACACTTGCATCATAAAGACTGGGCAGATAGACTTCCAGAAGCTTTATGAGCATACCATACTACATGGAGGAATACCACTGGTCATACTCCTTACGAGTTGGTATTCAGTAAACAAATTCTGCTTCCCATAGAGTTCCAGATCCATACATTTCGCCTAGCAGCAGAGTTGGGATTGGATTTGAGTGAAGCACAAAAACAAAGAGTCATGCAACTTAATGAATTGGGGGAGATGAGACAGGATGCTCTTCAAAGGACCATCCTTGTGCAAAATCAACGCAGCAAGTGGCATGACAAATATATCAAGAAAAAGCATTTCCAACCGGGGGATTGGGCATTACTTTTCGATTCCAAATACAAAACCTTCAAAGGGAAACTTACAACGAGATGGTTGGGACCTTACGAAGTAGAAACTATTTTTGATAACAGTGCTGTCAGGATTAAAACCATAGACGATTCGCAAAACTCCTTTGTAGTGAATGGACATCGATTGAAAGTGTACAACAAGCTTTTGTCAAAAGATGATTTCTTACAAGAAGTGGCCAAGCAAACAAAACTAAAGATAGTAGGAGAGGAGTCTTCCTCTCTTGCTGCTCCTTGATCATGCATATTGTTTTAAGACTCTGTAAATAGTAGATTTTTGGAAAAAGAAAAAGAAAAATCAAATAACATAAAAAGAAAAAAACATTTGTTTTCTTTTTGTCTTGGATGTGTTGATATTTTGTTTTCAGTTTTACAGGCTCCTCAGAACAAGTGCAGAACTGAATTCACAACCAATAAGAAGGTAGTATTGTTTTACTTCATGATATTTTCTTATCGGCATGGCTAACATTGTTTTGCACCAGGTACACTCGATCTTGTTTGCTCCCTTCGTTTGCTGATTAAAAATGAAAGGGGCATTTATCAGGAAGGATTATTCTTTACCAGACCTGGTGAATCATTATGGGAAAGAAACCCCCTTGGAGTCTTCTTTTGGCATTTCCTCAGACTCTCTAAATATGAGGAAGCAATGAGCATGAACTAGCTTGGGCTCATAAAATCCATAAGCAGGTGATTACTGTTCCAAAAAGACTATGTCTACAAAATTTCTATCTACACTCGTGTTGGATGATGTGGAATATGTTAAGGTCCACCTTCCAATGAATCTCACTCCATCGACATCAACACCTTATCTGGAGCAGAGATTAGAGATTTTTCAGCACCCTGGACTCTGCATGCCTTAATGGCAGATGTCTTTGCTAACAGCCATGGGAATACACCAATGTCTCTTTGTTGATAGATCCTACAGGTGACTCGACACCGACACCTCTATTCGTACCTGTTTAGGATGTGTTGTAGGTACCTTGATGCCCATTGACATCACAGGTGGGTCATCTCGCATCGGTTAACAACATTCATTAATGGCTGGTAATCCGATGATTTATGTTTGTGTTCGACTTCGGCACATCTATTCACACAAATCAGACTTGTACCATGAGTGAATCTTTGAAGCTGATTGAAAACATGATTTCATTTGATTTTTCTCAAAAACAGAACAAGAAGCCAGGTTCAGGGGTCATCCTAAAATACTCTGCTGTCATACACAGGAAGTTTTTTTTTCAGGACGGTGTTATTTGTTCAAATTCTTCTACAGACTCCTGAATGTTCCAGTGATACCAGTCAGTACCAGTACCGAAGTTTATCAGTTACAGGTCCAGCAGAAAGACCAGAGTAGCTACAATGTTCGTGCTTTCAAATCCAGACCTCGCTTCAAAAGATGATTCCACAGTAAGACTTGCATATCGATGGAGAAAGGTAATGTAACTCAGATTCCTGAATATTCTAGTGGTACCAGTTAGTACCAGTACCGAGTTTATCAATTACAGGTTCATCAAAAGACCAGAGCAGCTATAATATTTGCGTGCCTTCAAATCCAGACTTAGCCTCAAACGATAATTTCACAGCAAACTTTGCATAACAGTGGGTAAAGGTAATGTAACTTAGGTAAGCTTAAGTTCGTATCGATTTATTTTATTAAGCTGCATATTAATGTTTGAACTCAAGGTACCTTAATCACTCCATAACGTTTCATTATTTTCACGAATTGTACCTAATTACTGAACCTTCATGACATTTCTTGTCATCAACATCCACCATTAACGGGACTTGGTTCGATTTGACTCGGTTATAATGACTCTAACACCTCGTACGACCTCCATCATGATCCGACACCCCCTCTACTTCCACCCCACTTCAAATCTTCTCATATTATTTTCCCCGACCGTTCCTTCCACCACATTCTCCATCGCACTTTCTCCTTTCATCGCCCTTACTCAACCATTGTTGCCCGCATCCAACCTCCACTGCCACTGATCGACTCCCCCTGTTATGCCAAAAGGAGCCATGGTAGCAAACCGCCACGAGCCCGAAACATATGCTGATTTGGAAGCCCTCCCGGAATATCGGGCGACGAGAGAAATTTTCAAGCAAGCCGGGTGGGAGCCATTTCTAAAAAGGTTCAATGGGTATAACGATGCCATCACACTGCAATTTGCACTGCATTTCGATGGTGAGACCGCCAAGGTGGGTGAACTTGAGTTCGGGGTCACAGAGGAATTCGTTGCCGAGGCAATTCAACTACCCGCTACGGGCCAGAGGTGGACGAAGGGACAACCGGTGGATAAGGAGCTCTGCGCGCAGTTATTGAAGCCTCAGTACCGGAACACAAAATGGTCCGAGGGAACGTCGCGGGCTTGGGTGGAGCCACAGTGGGCGCAAGTGTTGATCGTCCTCCAGCGTTATTTAACGTGTGAGGGGCGATACACCATTATATTCCCCTGCCACGCTCGACTGTTGTTACACTTCACAGGTACTCCGCTGAATATACCATTTTCTTGTTAAAAAGTTTGAAAAGAATGGCCGAACAGGTCCGCAGGGTTAGTGAGTTTCGGGGGAGTTTATTTCACTTCGGGTTAGTTAAAATATTGATCACTTCTACACTATCAAAAAAGCAAGAGACTTGGGACCTCTTTACTGCACAAACCCTTGCCCATGCCAAGTCGAAAGCTAAGAAGGTGAAACTTGTTTCCCCACCGAAAAAGTCGACTTCCAAACAAAAGAAAGTCAAAACCTCAACCAAAGACCCCGCTGGGAACCCTGAGCCCGAACCTCCAATTCATGACGAGGTAGAACCCAACGCTGAAACCGGGAAGGCCACCATACCTACAGAGGTGAACCTCGAAGCCCCGAGTTCTCCCCCAGCCACCGAGAATATAATAGATGTGGAGGAACTAGCCGAGTGAGCTGATAAGCCTAGGAGGAACCCGAAGAGGAAATGCAAAAGTGTATTGTTGGGCATGGACGATTCGGTACCCAGCTACCCCACGCAAGAAAGATTGGAAAGCATAGATGGTCATGAGGAGGCCTTGGAGCCATCTGAGATGACCTGGACGTTGTCCCATCTCATTCAAAAGAATCGTAGAACCAATCGGCAGGCCACTACCCTCAAGAAAATTGTGCAGAATGAATCCGTCCAAGTACCAACTGGTACCCCTGTTCAGTTTCCAAGAGAGCTCATCCCTGAACCCCATCCAGTTGACACTTCTACACTCAGCCCCATTCATCCAGACTCAATTGACAACCAGGAACTCAGCCCCGATCGTAACCTTGATCCAACTGATACTTATGAGCACACCCCAGATCAATTTACTCCTAAATTTAGTTCAGACCATAACTTCGATAAATTCCACACCCCTGTTCAAAGTCCCGAAGAGCTCATGCATGCATCTAGCCCCTCACCGCAGCTAGGGCAAGGCCAAACAATTGAAACCCACTGCGAGCTCTCCTCCAGTCGGTCCTTGAAGCCAAGGATGACGAAACTAGAGAGTAGGAATAGAAGACTGAAGGAGAAATTGCATGAGTACCGTGTACTGGACAAACATGTTAAAACCGAAAACGAACTCCTGAAGCTCAGGGTGACCCACCTTTTGTCAAAAATCGAAAGATTAAAGCATAGGAAGAAAGGTATTGTCAAAAGGAACAGGCAACTTCAGAGGATTGCTAAGAAGCATGTTATAATCAACAGGTTCCTTAAGAAAGAAATCAGGAACACAAAGAAGCAGGAGAGGCTACAGATGCTGGTTGCAGCTACTGCAACCCTATGATGGCTATCAAGTTTTTTTATTTTTGTTGCCTGAGGATAGGCAAGAACTTCAGTGTGGGGGTATTTTGGTCCCCGATTTTGACCATGCTCTTTGCCTATACTATATACCACAAACCTCCATTTACATGCCAGTACCACCCTTTTGACCTCATTTTGACATAATCAACATCTCCTTACCATTCAAAGGGGTCACCTAAGGTATCTTTGAATTTCAAGCTATTTTTATGCACTTTAATGCTTTAAATTGGTATTGGAATTAATCTCGTTTGGGTTAGGTACCATTACTATTCTTGGAATAGGATGCTGGTACCAAGTACCAACTCGCACCGTGGAGGTACCAGTGGAGCCGTTCGGGATCTGTGCATTATGGTGTGCGTTATGGTTCGAATGAGAGATAGAAAGATTCGAAGGACAGTTGGAGTCATTGCCACGGAGTGTTCGAAGACATCATGATCTTGGATCGATTATTCCTCATCGCTCACACTTCGTGACACTACGTGTCATGAAGATGTGAAATACGTTTTCAGTTTGATTGCAAGACTATTCTCGGATCAGGGATCCGTTTGTTTTATGCTTCTTTGTTTAGACTGTTACAAATAGTAGGATTTTGATATAAACTAGTGCTCACTCTTGAGAATGGGTTACTGTACTATTTCCATTGCTATTTCTATCGTTATTGTTGCTGGATTATGTGATACCGTGAACCTATGTTGTGAATACAGACTACTGTTATTCTCTATTATTCGACTGATATGTGATTTAAGTATTCCTTTCCTGAGTTGATGAAGCACGAAGTTTATACAGTGATTGAGTAGAATGTTGTAGTCGGCTCTGGTTGTTACTCACAGCATTGTGCCGTTTGGTTGGGCCCGCCAAACCGGTGCAAGCCGTTGTTTTACTTTGCAATAGATTTAGTTTTATCTTGTTATAGCTTTAGTTCATTTCAAGGTTTCAGAACTTGTATCCGAGGTAGCTTAGCGTTCACAGATTTCACTTTAGTTTATCATAGCTTCAGTTCATTACAGTGTGCTAATGTTTACTTACATGACAGTTAAAAGTTTCAGAATCGTGTTTACTTATTCCTCAACATAATCATTTTCCAGACTGTTATCTTTTTACGTTGGTGAATGTTAAACGCAGTACGGATGCCTGTCGGGTTTAGCATATGCATGTGGTTGTTTGGCTTTTCATTTTCACTTTGAAAATAACTCAGGATTAGCATTCACTTTGCTTTGTTAGACAATAGTTCCCTTGCTTACTTAGAACAGTAGATTACAGTTAGAACAAAAGGAGCTCCTGGTACCAGTTAATAGCATAATACTCTGTTTTCCTGTAGACAGAATAGATTGATTTTTGTTGCTCAGAATGAATGCATTTTCGACAATACTCTGTGTGTCCTAACTTAAACAGAAATGATGATGGTAGAGGATTGGGCATAAAGGTAAAATAATCGTGTGGCACCATATCTTGGGAATAAGAATAGCAGTACCAGCATTTGAGCACAAGACTATTTTTCTGTTGATGACTTAAATAGGAAATGCTCAGTTTCAGGTTAGTCATTAGAATTCAAGTTCTTAGAATAGGTGTGTGTTTTATTCTTAGGATAGCATTCAGATAGAGACTAGACACTTGCCTGCACATACTGTGTATCAGCTCGAAGTTTACCAACCCTGGTTTGACAATTTAGTGTTTTAGGTCATTTAAAAGCTTCAATTTAGCAGCCTGACAACACCCGACTTTGAATTGACAATTAAATGGATGGATGGTGACAAGAGGAACCTTGTGTACAAATTGGAGGTGTGACATGTCAAATTAATGATCTAAAAATAAAAGGTATGACTCATAGGGGTTTATTTACCTTGTCATGATGACAAATTACATAACCCAAAGACTCTAGACTGTTAGCATCTTTATTTTTAGGGTAAGGTTGAAAGTTTGTTTTGAGTTTACAAAGTCATGCCTTAGTCTTAGGAATACCAATGAATTCCTAATTGATTCATAGTGTGTGTGTGTGTGTGTTTTGTTTCATGGGATGATTCAAGAAACATTAGGTCATTGATCAAATAAAGGATAAGTGGTATGTCAAAGTCGACTCATAATTCTAGGAGGGAAAGTCATTTCAAAGGGTATCATTGATCATCATTACATATGATGGAGTCAACTAAAAGGTTATGACCATATTTCATGTCATTTTGTACCTTGGAAACTTAAAACATGTGTGCGCTATGCAAGTTACTTGAAACAAGTTAGAAAGACTTATCATCCAAAATGGGTACTTTCCCTTTCAAAAAACTCCCTCTTTCAAGTCGTTCATGTATCTTTGCCACCTTTTGTCTATTTGCATGCATCCTCGACTTGTGAATCATCAATTTCCTCTCAAGCAAGCTCCAAGAATCCTATTCTACGCAAATCTATGCAGGCTCTCTCACAACGCAAGATCTGTGTAGCATTCTTCTCTATGCAAACTCCGTTGCAATTGCTCTCGCTACACATCTCATATTCACTTGTTTTGTTGTGTAAAAACTAGTAAGGCCTGTTTTGTCCATGATAAAATATTTGCTCAATATCATGCCTCTCATACATGGAAATATTCTTATTCTAATTCGAGAAAACCCTAGCCCTACTAATTTGTTGTGCAATTTTCTTGTTGAGTTTTGAAGACCCCTCTAACTTTAATAGTTTCGAGTTCATTTTGCAAAAAACCACAGAGCTATGACAACACAAGAAAGCAAAGAAGTGTTGTAGAAAAGGGAAAAGAAAAGGAATTTGAGGGCCCTTCACCAATTCATCCAGTTGGGAATAAGGGTAGGAGGCTACAGTTCATTGATGGGGAAAAGGAGACATAGAAACCCAACAGACCAACCACACGGTTGGCTACTAGAGGGTTTCCAACACCTACATTGTAGAAAGATTTTGTTGAACCTTCAAGTCAAGAGATGCATGAAGACCAAATTATCCATCTCAGGGAGTAAACAAGGATATCATAGGACATAGTAATGGAATAGTTTCAATAATTCAAACCAGCCATATATGATTCATGTGCATCCATTTCCAAATCCCAATCAAAACTGAAAAAAAATGCAATGCCACCCAGGAAAGTAGGAAACTTGAAAGTGAAAAACTTAATGTTAAGAAAGGAAAGAAGGTATCTCAAAAAGAAAATGTAGTTTAATGATGAATCTAGAAGTAGGCTAGAACTACTTGCAGAGGTAGAAGAAATATAAATGACACATCTTCACAATTTTTGAGAAAGAGTCACTACAAGATTTTGGGTCTTTTGCTGGAATTTTGCTGACTGTACAAAAGTGAAATTTCAATGGTGATAAAAAGAGTGAGGATGTTTTTGAATTGAAATATTTTTTGTAAAAAGAAATTGACACTCTTTATACCCCTGATTCATAGAAGGATGACAAGCTAAAACCACCATCTAAGCCACCTCTACAATTTTGTTTGAAAATTGTCATGTACAACACTTGCGTAGCAAGTTTTCACTACGTAAATGTTGGAAGTACACAAAATGTTAAAGGAAAATGGGAAATTCTTGAGGGATGATACAAAAGTCATTTCCATCCTCCAACAGTGTTTCATCCACTACCTAAATGAATTTTTTTGAAGAAATCAAGCACACTATGAAAAGTCTGTAGGGCACACTATGCAAGTTCTGGAAATGATTGTTTTTGGAGTCAACTTCAAGAGTGCGTTTAGAACAACTGGAGAATTTTTTTGAAAAACCTGAAGAGGTATTTCTCAAGAACAGACCCAATAATAACTTCCTCTCTCATGTTTTACACATGTGTCAAATTTATGGATATTTGAATTAATATTTACATGCCATTTTTCTAGTTTTAAGCATTTAATATTTTCCTATTTTAGTCATCATCTTTGGGCACGGATCCCAAGAATGTGGAGAATAATTTAAAAAAAATGGAAGAGGTTTTTCTCAAGAACGGGTTTATATCCAAAAACCTCTCCCAGGTTTATAACAAATATTGTGATTCGATAGATATGATGTTATCTTTGACCCATGTTTTACAACAAAACGAATTCGCTAGTTTTAGCAAGTAGTATAGAATTTGTCTTTTTTTTTATGTAATCAGATCGAAAGTCATAGGATAGTAGGGGAGTTTGACTTATCTATCCTAGTAAGGTATTTTATCTATATATTGGAGTATTTTGATGGTGCCTAGGGGGGTGGATTGATGAAGAAAAAACTCTGTTGTAATTGAAAATTTGTGCTTTATGTAAAGCAATTAATCTAGAAGTACGATTTTATAATTCCAAGGATTCATGTGTTTTACCTTTTCTGGTGATGTGATATTCCTTTATTTATGTATTTTTATTTATAAAATTTATTTCTTTCAACGATTGTCTTCAAATGTTTAGCTGTCAGTTTCAGAATTCATGGTTTCATGCTTTGTTTCATCACACTGAACATTCATGAAATCAGATATGAGATTCATCCTCATTAGGTGCCTTATGTTTGATGTATTTTCATCCCCACTTATTCCAAATTCAATTAAAGTTGGACATACGATTCATCCTTGTTATTTTCCTTGTGTTTGATGGATCATTATTTTCATTTCTTCCACAATACCTGCTGCAAATTAATAACTATAAGGGAGGGCTATCTTTCCCTTAGAGTTGGTTAACTCATTTAACGAGGTGGTTGATTAATTTGATCTTTTCAGTTTAGATTCCATTCCCAATGGATTTTTTTTTCTTGTCTTTCCTAAACCCCATTTTTCAATCCTATTATTATTAATGATATAGCCATTGTTCTTCAATAAATAACCAGTTATTGAGGTGACATTGGGTGAATGAGATGCATGAGAGATCCCTTTATGGAATGGAAGGGATAGATTCCAATCATAAAGATTGCTTTGAGGTAACCTTGTCGTTTATTTGAAACAACCCAAAGAAATTACGGAGTGATAACATTTTCGCACCGTTTTTGGGGAGCGAAGGTGAAATATTCCCTGGGATAAAACGACAAGGATCAAATTTGACTTCTAATGGTGAACATAGGTCAAACACAAAGAAGGTTGTACCATTCACCTAGCAACTCCAATAATACTTCAACCAGATTCAAAGACTCCACTGGGGGACGAGACCCATTGACAGAGACATGGAAGGACATTATGGTAAAACTAGGTATCAAACCTTCAGGTTTTTCCAAGAGATCTTATTATTTTTCATTAGTTAACTCTTGTCCTTTCATAAACAAGTTAAAACAATTTTTCTTTACCTGCTATATTCTAATAAAGACCACAAATTTGTATTTGAAAATACTTCTTTAAGAGATGCATATCCTTCTTATTGCATCATTGATCCTGACCAAAAACCTTCATCTAAATCACATGATGTTCAAGACCAATCTAATGAGTTTCATGTGACCAACGCTGATATTATACCTCATGAGCATGATATTATACCCTCTAAGATCCCAGATAGATATAGGTCTCTCAATTTTCCTCATTCCCTTCATGATTTTCTAGTAAAGCATTATAAGTACCCCCCTATCTTTGATGGAGATAACCTCTCGGCTGAAAAACACCTTCAGGGTTCCGAGCATTTCAATGAACTTTTTGAGATTGAATATGAGGATGTTTTAATGAAATATTTTTCCTAGTCATTGCAAGGAGAGGTCAAAGAATTTTACAATCACCTAAAGATTAAATCATACGACTCATGGGAGGAATTGAAGAATGTTTTTTTCAAATTTTGGGACAAGAGGAAATATTTGGATCTACATCCTATAGATTTTTACGCCATGAAAAGGAAGAGTAGTGAAACTATTTCTACATTCAGCAGGAGGCTTTCCAATATTTATTACAACTTGCCCAAGGAAATTCAACCCAGTGAAGTTGTTTCCATGCTCCATTATGCAACAACCTTTCATCCAGATTTTTCTTTCCTTCTGATGGAAAGAATATCTAACCCATTACAACACATGTTTAATGATGATCAGGAGGTTCAACACAATATTCAAGCGTGTAAACAAATTAAAAATGAGGATTTGGATGTTAAAGAACATGGAAGAGAATATGAACAAAAACCAATAGATTTGAATTTTGAGCAGAGTGTTAATAATATCGTGTGTTCTCTTGAAGTTTTAAATGTTGATGATTTTGCAGAGGATCATATTCCAATTGTTGAAGAAGAAGGTTCTTATTTAGCTTCAGATTCATCACATGATAAGCATAAATCTGATTTGTTTATGTATTCATTTGTCTACAATCAAGAAAATGAATTTGCAGATTAGCCTGGTGAAGAGAAACCTGTTGTCCTTATGTTTTTCATTGATGACATTGCAGAGGTGGATGATTTGCGTAGGTATGATCAGTAAAATGATGACTATGAGGTTGAATTTTCAGAGCAAGAAATTGCATGTTCTCTATCAGAAAATGATCTAATGGATTTGTATATGGAGAACTTCATCAATTCAAACTTGCAATTAGATGTATGCTCGTCATCAGAAAATGTTCCTTTTCAACAGTCCCATGGGATCACTCAGCCTACATATTGCAGTTATGACAATGGAAATGAGCAAAACAATGAGTTTGCTGATGAAAATTATCTACCTTTATTCTTTTCTTCATTTAAATTGTTGAAATAAAATTTTGAGACCATTAATGAAGTTGAGGAGTGTGGGCTGATGCAAAGGAATCTAGGTTCATTTGAGCAAATTGACAATCAAATGCAAAAATCTTCTTGTATGTTTGATGACCTTGTTGTTGATTATATGGAGGGTTTCAATAGTCAAAATTTGCAGCCTATGATTAGTTGTAAGGCTAGAAGTAAAGATGATCATGAGTTACTGTCAAAACAAGCTATATCCTTCCTTCCAACATATGTTTTATTACGACAGTCTTCTGTAGTTTTACAACCCTCCTATGACAACCATCAGTTAGATTTCCATAAAGGAGAAAATGCAGTTGGAGGGGCCACACATCATAGTGAAAATCTTGAGCAATGTATGGAAATCAGTTTGCATTGTTTTTAAGATCCTTTTGTAGTGCTCTTGGAGTTTGTAAGTGGGCCCAAATTTTCTTATTTTTCAAATTTTTCCAATATTGAGTTTTGTTGCAAGTTTTTAAATGGGTTTCTAGTAAGCAGGTATTTTATCTTTCCTCTGGGTAAGCACATGCACATATTTAAACCAATGGAAAAAGTTCTTACATGGTTGCATTGGATCTATGATTTCACTTGATGGATTAGTTTAGAGTAGGTAGGTCTGTAAATAACCTCAATTTGAGCATTTTTCAGCATTTTTTAATTTGGCTTTGTTAGTCAGTTTGTTTTTCATTTTTAGAGTCTTTTTGAGTCAAAATAAAGCCCAATGGATAAGGCACCTGGCCTACTATTCGTTTTTACCTCACTGGGAAGATAGCATCCCCATTGCAACCAAAGGTTAGCATCTTTATTTTTAGGGTAAGGTTGAAAGTTTGTTTTGAGTTTACAAAGTCATGCCTTGGTCTTGGGAAGACCAAGGCATTCCTAATTGAGTCACAATGTCTGTTTGTGTGTTTTGTTTCATGGAATGATTCAAGAAACCTTAGGCGATTGATCAAATTAAGGATAAGAGGTATGTCAATGTCGAGTCATAATTCTAGGAGGGAAAGTCATTTCAAAGGGTATCATTGATCATCATTACATATGATGGAGTCATCAAAAATGTCATCATCATATTTCATGTCATTTTGTAACTATGAAACAGAAAACAGGTTGGAAAGACTTATCATCCAAAATGGGTACTTTCCCTTTCAAAAAAATCCCTCTTTCAACTTGTGCATGTATCTTTGCCATCTTTTGTCTATTTCCATGCATCCTCAACTTGTGAATCAACCATTTTCTCTTGAGCAAGCTCCAAGAATCTGCTTCTACACAAATGTTTGTAATCTCTCTCGCTACGCAAGCTATGTGTAGAATTCTTCACTATGAAAACTCTGTTGTAGTTTATCTTGATACACATCTCATATTCACTTGTTTTGATGTGTAAAAACCAGTAAGGTCTGTTTTTTCCATGCTAGCATATTTGCTCAATAGCCTGCCTCTCATATAGTGAAATATTTTTATGCTAATTCGAGCAAACCCTATCCCTACTAATTGTTTGTGCAAGTTGCATGCTGAGTTTTGAAGACCCCTCTTCCTTTAATAGTTTCGAGTTCATTTTGCAAAAAACCATAGAACTATGACAACAAAGGATAGAGAAGAAGTGTTGTAGAAAAGGGAAAAGAAAAGGAGATTGAAAGCCCTTCACCAAGTCATCCAATTATGAAAACGGGTAGGAGGCTACAGTTCATTGATGAGGCAAAGGAGACATAGAAACCCAATAGACCAACCACAAGGTCAACTGCTAGAGGGTTTCCTACACCTACATTGCAGATAGATTTTGTTGAACCTTCATCTCAAGAGATGGATGAAGACCAAACTATCAATAACAGTGAGGAAAAAAGGATATCATAGGACAAATTAATGGAAAATTTTCAAGAATGTGAACCATCCATAGATGATGTCTGTGCATCCCTTTAAAAATCCCAGTCAAAACTGACAAGAAATGCAATGCTGCTCATGCAAGTAGGAAACTTGAAAGTAAAAAATTAACATTAAGAAAGGAAAACATGTATCTCAAACAAAAAATGTAGTTTAATGATGAATATAGAAGGAGGATAGAACTAATTTCAGACATAGCATAAATATAAATGACACATCTTCACAATTTTTGAGAAAGGGTCACTACAAGATTTTGAGTGTTTTGCTGGAATGTTGCTCACTATACAAAAGTGCAATTTCAATGGTGATAAAAAGAGTGAGGATGTTTTCGAATTCAATTATTTTTTGTAAAAAGAACTTGAAACTCTTTATACCCATGATTGAGAGAAGGATGACAAGCTAAAACCAGCATCTATGCCACCTCTGCAATTTTGTTTAAAAATTGTCATGTACAACACTTGTGTAGCAAGCTCCCTCTACGCAAATGTTGTAAGTACACAGAAGATTAAAGAAAAATAGGAAATACTCGAGGGATGATACAAAATTCATTTTAATCCTCTAGCAGTGTTTCATCCACCACCTAAATGAATTTTTTTGAAGAAATCAAGCACGCTACGCAAAGTTTGGAAATGACATTTTTTGCAGTCAACTTCAAGATCACGTTTAGAAAAACTGGAGATGTTTTTTGAAAAACCAAAAAAGGAATTTCTCAAGAAAGAACCCAAAAACAAAATACTCTCTCAGGTTTTACATAGGTGTCACAGTTTAGGATATTTGAATGAATATTTACAGACCATTTTTCCAGTTTTAAGCATTTAATGTTTTCCTGTTTTAGTCATCATATTTGGGCGTGGATCCCGAGAATTTGGAGAATAAGTTTAAAAAAATACAAGATTTTTTTTCTCAATAATGATTTTATATCCAAAATCCTCTCCCATGTTTGTAAACAATATTGTTATTCAAGAGATATGATGTTATCTTTGACCACTATTTTCCAGCAAAACGAATTTGTTATTTTTAGCAAGTAGTATTGGATTTTCCTTCTTTTTTATGTAATCAAATCCAAAATCATAGGATAGCAGGGGAGTTCGAATTCTCTATCCTAGTAAGGTAGTTTATCTATATATTGGATAATGTTTATGGTACTCAAAGGGTTGGATTGATGAAGAAAAAACTCTGTTGTAATTGAAAATTTGAGCTTTATGTAAAGTGATTAATCCAGAAGTACGAGTTTATCATTCCAAGGATTCGCGTGTCTTTCCTTTTCTGGTGATGTGATATTCCTTTGTTTATGTATTTTTTTTTATCCATTTTATTTATTTCAATTTATTATCTTCAAATGTTTATCTTTGAGGTTCAAAATTCATGGTTGCATGCTCTATTTCATCACACTGAACATTCCTGAAATCAGATATGAGATTCATCCCCGTTAGGTGCCTTGTGTTTGATGGATTGTCATCTACATTTCTTCCAAATTCATCTGAATTTGGACATAAGATTCATCCTTGTTATATGCCTTGTGTTTGATGGATCATTCTTTTCATTTCTTCCACAATATCTGCTGTAAATTAATAACTAGAAGGGAGGGCTATCTTGCCCTTGGAGTTGGTTAACTCATTTAACGAGGTGGTTGATTACTTTGATCTTTTCAGTTTAGATTCCATTCCCAATGGATTGTTTTTATTGTCTGACCTAAACCCCATTTTTCATTCCTATTATTATTAATGATATAGCCATTGTTCTAGAGTAAACAATGGTTATTGAGGTGACACTCAGTGACTGAGTTGCATGAGATATCCCTTTCTGGATTGGAATGAATAGATTCCAATCCTAAATATTAGTTTGAGGTTATATCAGGGTTTCTTTGACACAACCCAACGAAATTACCGAGTGATAACATTTTGGCGCTATTGCTTCCTTGGGATAAAATGACAAGGATCATATTTGACTTCTGATGGTGAATAGAGGTCAAACACAAAGAATGTTGTATCATTCACCTGGCGACTCCGATAATGCTTGAATCAGATTCAAAGACTCCACTGGGGGACAATATCGATTAACAGAGACATGGAAGGACATCATGGTAAAACTAGGTATCAAAGATTCAGTTTTTTCCAAGAGATCTTATTATTTTTCATCAGTTACCTCTTGTCCTTTCCTAAACAAGTTAAAAGAATTTTTATTTACTTTCTATATTCTAATGAAGACCAGAAATTTTCATTTTAAAATCCTTCTTTAAGAGTTGCATATCCTTCTTATTGCATCGTTGAGCCTGACCAAAAACCTTCATCTAAATCACATGATGTTCAAGACCAATTTGATGAGTTTCATGTGACCAAGGTTGATCTTGTACCTCCTGATCTTGATAATATACCCTATAAGATCCCATATAGATATAGGACTTTCAAGTTTCCTCATGCCCTTCATGATTTTCCAGTAAAGAATTATAAGTACCCCCTATATTTTTTGGAGATAACCTCTCGGCGGAAAAACACCTTCAGAGTTTTGAGCATTTCAATGACCTTTTTGAGATTGAATATGAGGATATTTTAATGAGATCGTTTTCCTAGTCATTGCATGGAGAGGTAAAATAATTGTACAATCACCTAAAGCCTAAATCAATCGGCTCATGGGAGGAATTGAAGAATGTCTTTTTGAAATTTTGGGGCAAGAGGAAATATTTGGATCTACATCTTACAGATTTTTATGCCATGAAAAGGCAGAGTAGTGAAACTATTTCTACATTCAGTAGGAGGATTTCCAGTATTTATTACAACTTTCCCAAGAAATTTAAACCCACTAAAGTTGTCTCCATGCTCCATTATGCAACAACCTTTCATCTAGATTTGTCTTTCCTTCTGATGGAAAGAAGATCTAACTCCTTACAACAAATGTTTAATGATTCTCATGAGGTTCAACACAATTTTCAAGCATGTAAAAAAATTCAAAATGAGGAGTTAGATGCTAAAGAAAATGGAAGTGAATATGTACAAAAACCAATTGATTTGAATTTTGAGAAGAGGGTTAATAATATCGTGTGTTCTCTTGAATTTTTAAATGTTGATGATTTTGCAGAGGATCATATTCCACTTGTTGAAAAAGAAGGTGTTAATTTAGCTTCTGATTCATCTCATGATAAGCATGGAGATGATTGTTTTATGTATTCATTTGTAGATAGTCAATAAAATGAATTTGCAGATCATCCTCTTGAAGAGAAACCTCTTGTCCCTATGTTTTTCATTGATGACATTGCAGAGGTGGATGATTTTCCCAGGTATGATGATTACACTAATGACTATGAGGTTTAATTTTTAGAGCAAGCAATTGCATGTTCTCTATCAAAAAATGATATTGTGGCCTTGTATATAGAGAAATTCATCAATTCAGATTTCCATTTAGATGTATGCTTTTCATCAGAAAATGTTCCTTTTCAGCAGTCCCATGGGATCACTCAACTTGCATATTGCATTTATGAAAATGGAAATGAGCAAAATGGTGAGTTTACTGATGAAAATTATCTACCTTTATGCTTTGCTTCATTTAAATTGTTGAAAGAAAATTTTGAGACCATAAATGAAGTTGAGGAGTGTGTGATGATGCAAAGGAATCTAGGTTCATTTGAGAAAACTAACAGTAAAATGAAACAATATTCTCGTATGTTTGATGATCCTGTTGTTGATTATATGGAGGGTTTCAATAGTCAAAATTTACAGGATATGATCAGTTGTAAGGATGGAAGTAAAGAAGATCATGAGTTAGTGAAAAAAATATTTGTATTCTTGTTGCCAACAAATGTTTTATTACAACAATCTTATGTAGTTTTATAGCCCTCCTATGACAACCATCAATCAGATTTTCATAAAGGAAAAAATGCAATTGGAGGGGTCACACATCATAGTGACAATGTTGAGCAATGTTTGGACATCGGTTTGCATTGTTTTGAAGATCCTTTTGTAGTGCTCTTGGAGTTTGTAAGTGGGCCCAAATTTTTAGATTTTTCATATTTTTCCAATGTTGAGTTTCTTTGCAAGTTTTTAAATGGGTTTCTAGTAAGCAGGTATTTTATCTTGCCTCTGGGGAAGCACATGAAAATATTTAATCCAGTGGACAAAGTGCTTGCATGGCTGCACTATATCTATTATTTCACTTGATGGATTAGTTTAGAGTAGGTAGTTTTGTAAATAATCTCATTTTGATCATTTTTCAACAGTTTTTAGTTTGGTTTTGTTAGTCAATTTGTTTTTCATTTTTAGAGTCTTTTTGAGTCAAAATAAATCTAGGTCTATAAATAAGCTCATTTTGAGCATTTTTCAACAGTTTTTAATTTGTCTTTGTCAGTGAGTTGTTTTTTTCATTTTCAGAGTCGTTTTTAGTCAAAATAAAGCCCAATGGATAAGGCACATGGCCTACTATTCTTTTCTACCTCAATGGTAAGATATCATCCCCATTGGAGCCAAATGTTAGCATATTTATTTTTAGGGTAAGGTTGAAAGTTTCTTTTGAGTTAACAAAGTCATGCCTTGGTCTTGGGTAAACCAAGGCATTCCTAATTGAGTCACAATGTCTATGTGTGTGTGTTTTGTTTCATGGGATGATTCAAGAAACCTTATGCCATTGATCAAATAAAGGATAAGTGGTATGTCAAATTTGATTCATAAGTCTAGGAGGGAAAGTCATTTCTAAGGGTATCATTTATCATCATTACATATGATGGAGTCAACAAAAAGGTTATGATCATATTTCATGTCAATTTGTACCTTGGCAACTGAAAACATGTGGGTACAATGCAAACACACTGCGCAATTTACTTGAAACAGGTTGGAAAGCCTTATCATCCAAAATGGGTACTTTCCCTTTCAAAAAAATCCTTCTTTCAACTCATGCATGTATCTTTGCCACCTTTTATCTATTTTCATGCATCCTTGACTTGTGAATCAAATATTTCCTCTCAAGCAAGCTCCAAGAATCCTCTACTATGAAAATACATGAAGGCTCTCTCACTACACAAGCTCTGTGTACCATTCTTCGCTACGCAAACTATGTTGTAGTTTCTCTCACTACGCATCTCATATTCACTTGTTTTGTTGTGTAAAAACTAGTAAAACCTTTTTTGTCCATGCTAGCATATTTTCTCAATAGCCTTCCTCTCATACAAAGAAAGATTATTATAATAATTCGAGCAAACCCTAGCCCTACTAATTTTTTGTGCAAGTTGTGTGCTAAGTTTCAAAGACCCCTCTGCGTTTAATAGCTTCGATTTCATTTTGAAAATAACCACAGAACTATGATAACACAGGAAAGAGAAGAAGTGTTGCAGAAAAGGGAAAAGAAAAGGATATTGAGGGCCCTTCACCAAGTCATCCAATTGTGAAGAAGGGTAGGAGGATACAGTTCACTAATGAGGCAAAGGAGACACCAAAACCTAGTATACCAACCACAAGGTCAACTGCTAAAGGGTTTCCTACACCTACATTGTGGAAATATTTTGTTGAACCTTCACCTCAAGAGATGGATGGAGACCAAATTATCTAGCTCGGGTAGGAAAAAATGATATCATAGGACATAGTAATGGAACAATTTCAAGAATGCAAACCATCCATAGATGATGCATGTGCATCCCTTTCCAAATCCCAGACAAAACTGGAAAGAAATGCAATGCTACTCAGGCAAGTAGGAAACTTGAAAGTGAAAAACTTAACATTAAGAAAGGAAAACAAGTATCTCAAACAAAAAATGTAGTTTAATGATGAATCCAGAAGGAGGCTAGAACTACTTTCATAGGTATCATAAATATAAATGACACATCTTCACAATTTTTGAGAAAGAGTAACTACAGGATTTTGGGTGTTTTGTTGGAATTTTGCTCATTGTACAAAAGTGTAATTACAATGGTGATAAAAAGAGCGAGGATGTTATCTAATTAAAATATTTGATGTAAAAACAAATTTACTCTCTTTATACCCCTGATTCAGAGAAGGATGACAAGCTAAAATCACCATCTAAGCCAACTCTATAGTTTTTCTTAAAAATTGTCATGTACAACACTTGCATAGCAAGCTCTCACTACACAAATGTTGTAAGTACATAGAAGGTTAAAGGACAATGTAAAATGATAGAGGGATGATACAAAAGTTATTTTCAACCTCCATAAGTGTTTCATCCACCACCAAAATGAATTTTGTTGAAGAAATCAAGCACGTTGCACAAAGTCTGCAAGGCACGCTACACAAGTTCTGGAAATGACTGTTTTTGCAGTCAACTTCAAGATCTTGTTTCAAAACACTAGAGATGATTTTTTTAAGTACAAAGAGTATTTTCTCAAGAACGGACCCAATAAAAAAATTCCCTCTCTTTTTTTACACAGTTGGCATAGTTTGGGATATTTCAATGAATCTTTACAACCCATTTTTCCAGTTTTAAGTATTTAATGTTTTCTTGTTTTAGTCATCATCTTTGGGAGAGGATCCCAAGAATATGGAGAATAATTTTTAAAAAATGGAAGGGGTTTTTATCAATAACGGGTGTATATCCAAAAACCTCTCCCAATTTTGTAACATCTATTTTGATTCGAGAGATATGATGTTATCTTTGACCCCTATTTTCCAGCAAAATGAATTCGCTATTTTTAGCAAGTAGTATAGAATTTGTCTTATTTTTTATGTAATCAAATCCAATATAATAGGATAGTAGGGAAGTTTGACTTCTATATCCTAGTAAGGTATTTTATCTATACATTGGAGCATTTTGAGGGTGCTCAGGGGGTTGGATTGATGAAGAAAAAACTCTGTTGTAATTGAAAATTTGAGCTTTATGTAAAGTGATTAATCCAGAAGTACGAATTTATCATTCCAAGGTTTCATGTGTCTTTCCTTTTTTGGTG
>JZKD02S1849292.1:247791-261807 GCA_000966675.3 Picea glauca | reverse complement strand
AGATAGCTCATGGCATATGTGTCCAGATTATAGAGAGCTCAACAAGATCACTATTAAAGATAAGTTTCCCATTCCTGTGATTGATGAATTGTTAGATGAACTACATGGAGCAATCCAAAAACCTCTCACAATTTTGTAACATCTATTTTGATTCGAGAGATATGATGTTACCTTTGACCCCTATTTTCCAGCAAAATGAATTCGCTATTTTTAGCAAGTAGTATAGAATTTGTCTTATTTTTTATGTAATCAAATCCAATATAATAGGATAGTAGGGGAGTTTGACTTCTATGTCCTAGTAAGGTATTTTATCTATACATTGGAGCATTTTGAGGGTGCTCAGGGGGTTCGATTGATGAAGAAAAAACTCTGTTGTAATTGAAAATTTGAGCTTTATGTAAAGTGATTAATCCAGAAGTACGAATTTATCATTCCAAGGTTTCATGTGTCTTTCCTTTTTTGGTGATGCGATATTCCTTTGTTTATGTATTTTTATGTATCCAATTTATTTGTTTCAATGTATTATGTTCAAACGTTTAGTTGTCAGGTTCATAATTCATGGTTGCATGCTCTGTTTCATCACACTGAACATTCATGAAATCATATATGATATTCATCCTCATTGGGTGGCTTGTGGTTGATGGATTGTCATGCCTACTTTCTCCAAATTGATATGAATTTGGACATAAGATTCATCCTTGTTAGATGCCTTGTGTTTGATGGATCATTCTTTTCATTTCTTCCACAATATCTGTTGCAAATTAATAACTAGAAGGGAGGTCTATCTTGCCCTTGGAGTTGGTTAACTCATTTAATCAGTTAATTGATTACATTGATCATTTCAGTTTAGATTCCATGCCCAATGGATTATTTTTCTGTCTAACCTAAGCCCCATTTTTCAATCCTATTCTTATCAATGATCTAGCCATTATTATTGAGTAAACAACCAGTTATTGAGGTGACACTGGGTGAATGAGTTTCATGAAAGAGCCCTCTCTAGATTGGAATGGCTAGCTTCAAATCCTAAAGATTGGTTTGAGGTTACCTAGGGTTTTCTTTGACACAACCCAAAGAAATTACCGAGTGATAACATTTTGGTGTCGTTGTTGGGGAGCAAAGGTGAAATCCTCCCTAGGATAAAATGACAAGGATCATATTTGACTTTTGATGGTGAACAAAGGTCAAACACAAAGAAGGTTGTACCATTCACCTAGAGACTCCAATCATTCTACAATCAAATTCAAAGACTCCACTGGGGGACAAGATCCATTGAAAGAGACATGGAAGGACATCATGGTAAAACCAGGTATCAAAGCTTCATTTTTTTCCAATAGATTTTATTATTTTTCATCAATTACCTCTTGTCCTTTCCTGAACACATTAAAATAATTTGTCTTTACCTCCTATATTCTAATGAATACCACAAGTTTTCATTTGGAAATCCTTCTTTAAGAGATGCATATCCTTCTTATTTCATTGTTGAGCCTAACCAAAAACCTTCATCTAAATCACATGATGTTCAAGACCAATATGATGAATTTCAGGTGACTAAGGCTGATCTTATACCTCCTGAGATTGATACTATACCCTCTAATATCTGCGATAGATATAGTCCTCTCAATTTTCCTGATTCCCTTCATGATTTTCTATTAAAGAATTATAAGTACCTCTCTGTCTTTGATATAGATAACCTCTTGGCTGAAAAACACCTTCAAGGTTTGGAGCATTTCAGTGACATTTTTGAGATTGAATATGAGGATGTTTTAATGAGAGATTTTTCCCAGTCATTGCAAGGAGAGGTCAAAGAATGGTACAAACACATACAACCTAAATCAATCGACTCATGGGAGGAATTGAAGAATGCCTTTTTGAAATTTTGGGGCAAGAGGAAATCTTTGGATCTACATCTTACAAAGTTTTATGCCATGAAAAGAAAGAGAAGTGAAACTTTTTCTACGTTCAGTAGGAGGTTTTCCAGTATTTATTACAACTTTCCCAAGTAAATTCAACCCACTGAAGATGTTGCCATGCTACATTATGCAACAACCTTTCATCCAGATTTGTGTTTCCTTTTGATGGAAACAAGATATAACTCCTTACAACAAATGTTTAATGATGCTCGGGAGGTTCAACACAATATTCAAGCACGTAAACAAATTCAAAATTATTAGTTCGATGCTAACGAACATGGAAGTGAATATCAACAAAAAACAATTGATTTGAACTTTGAGCAGAGGGTTAATAATATTGTGTGTTCTCTTGAAGTTTTAAATGTTGATGATTTTGCAGAGGATCATATTCCACTTGTTGAAAAAGAAGGTGCTAATTTAGCTTCTGATTCATCTCAAGATAAGAATGGAGTTAATTTTTTAAGTATTAATTTGTAGACAATTAAGAAAATAAATTTGTAGATCATCCTATTGAAGAGAAAACTTTTGTCCCTATGTTTTTCATTGATGACATTGCAGAGGTGGATGATTTTCCCAAGTATGATGTACAATGATGAATATCAGGTTGAATTTTCAGAGTAAGCAATTGCATATTCTCTATCAGAAAATGATATTGTGGATTTGTATATGGAGAACTTAATTAATTCAGATTTGCAATTAAATGTATGCTTGTCATTAGAAAATGTTCCTTTTTAGCAGTCCCATGGGATCACTGATCATGCATATTACATTTATGACCATGGAAATGAGAAAAACAGTGAGTTTGTTGATGAAAATTATGTACCTTTATGCTTTTCTTCATTTAAATTGTTGAAATAAAATTTTGAGACCATTAATGAAGTTGAGTAGTGTGGGATGATGCAAAGGCATCTAGGTTCATTTGAGCAAATTGACAGTAAAATCCAACAATCTTCTCGTATGTTTGATGACCTTGTTGTTTATTATATGGAGGGTTTCAATAGTCAAAATTTGCAGCCTATGATTAGTTGTAAGGCTAGAATTAAATATGATCATGAGTTAGTGTCAAAACCAACTATATCCTGGATGCCAACATGTGTTTTATTACAACAGTGTTATGTGGTTTTACATCCCTCCTATGACAACCATTAGTTAGATTTGCATAAAGGAAAAAATGAAGTTGGAGGGGTCACACATCAGAGTGACAATCTTGAGAAATGTATGGACATCAGTTTGCAATGTTTTGAAGATCCTTTTGCAGTGCTCTTGGATTTTATAAGTGGGCCCAAATTTTCAGATTTTTCCAATGTTGAGTTTCTTTGCAAGTTTTTAAATGTGTTTCTAGTAAGCATGTCTTTTATCTTGCCTCTGGGGAATCACACGAAAAGATTTAAACCAGTGGACAAAGTGCTTGTATGGCTGCACTATATCTATTATTTCACTTGATGGATTAGTTTAGAGTAGGTAGTTTTGTAAATAATCTCATTTTGATCATTTTTCAGCAGTTTTTAGTTTGGTTTTGTCAGTCAATTTGTTTTTCATTTTTTGAGTCTTTTTGAGTCAAAATAAAGCCCAGTGTATAAGGCACTTGGAATACTATTCTTTTCTACCTCACTGGGAGGATAACATCCCTATTGGGGACAAATCTTAGTATCTTTATTTTTAGGTTAAAGTTGAAAGTTTGTTTCGAGTTTACAAAGTCATTCCTTAGTCTTGGGAAGACCAAGGCTTTCCTAATTGATTCACAGTGTGTGTTTGTGTGTGTGTGTCTGCATGTGAGTTTTGTTTCGTGGGATGATGCAAGAAGCCTTAGGTCATTGATCAAATAAAGGATAAGTGGTATGTCAAAGTCGAGTCATAAGTCGAGGAGGGAAATTGATTTCAAAGTGTATCATTGATCATCATTACATATGATGGAGTCAACAAAAAGGTTATCATCATATTTCATGTAAGTTTGTACCTTGGCAAATGAAAACATGTGCATGTTGTGCAAACGTGTTGTGCAAGTTACTTGAAACAAGTTGGAAAGCCATATCATCCAAAATGGGTACGTTCCCTTTCAAAAAAATCCATCTTTCAACTCGCGCATGTATATTTTCCACCTTTTGTCTATTTGCATGCATCCTTGACTTGTGAATCAACCATTTCCTCTCGAGAAAACTCCAAGAATCCTCTACTATGCAAATATGTGCATGAACTCTCGATACGCAAGCTCTGTGTAGAATTCTTCGCTATGCAAACTCTATTGCAGTTGCTCTCACTACACATCTCATATTCACTTGTTTTGCTACGTAAAAACCAATAAGGCTTGTTTTGTCCAAGCAAGCATATTTTCTCAATAGTATGCCTATCATACAGTGAAATATTCTTATGCTAATTTGAGAAAACTCTAGC
The DNA here is from genome assembly GCA_000966675.3 of Picea glauca. NCBI lineage: Eukaryota > Viridiplantae > Streptophyta > Pinopsida > Pinales > Pinaceae > Picea > Picea glauca. Next base: position 257,506 of record JZKD02S1849292.1, on the reverse strand, counting down.
CCTACTTATTTTTTGTGCAAGTTTCTTGCTAAGTTTTGAAGACCCCTCTACCTTTAATAGTTTTGAGTTCATTTTGCAAAAAACCACAGAACTATGACAACACAGGACAGAGAAGAAGTGTTGTAGAAAAGGGAAAATAAAAGGATATTGAGGGCCCTTCACAAAGTCATCCAATTGTGAAGAAGGGTATCAAGCTATAGTTCACTGATGAGGAAAAGGAGACACAAAAACCTAGCAGACCAACAACAAGTTCAATTGCTAGAGTGTTTCGTACACCTACATTGCAGATAGATTATGTTGAACCTTCAGCTCAAGAGATGGATGAAGACCAAATTATCCATATCATTGAGGAAAAAAGGATATCATAGGACATAGTAATGGAACACTTTCAAGAATGAAAACCATCCATAGATGATGCCTGTGCATCCATTTCCAAAGCCTACTCAAAACTGAAAAGAAATGTAATGTTGCTCAAGAAAGTAGGAAACTTGAATGTGAAAAACTTAACATTAAAAAAGGAAAACATGTATATCAAATGAAAAATGAAGTTTAATGACGAATCCAGAAGGAGTCTAGAACTACTTTGAGAGGTAGCAGAAATATAAATGACACATCTTCACAATTTTTGAGAAAGAGTTACTACAATATTTTGGGTGTTTTGTTGGAATTTTGCTCATTGTACAAAAGTGCAATTTCAATGGTGATAAAAAGAGTGAGGATGTTGTCGAATTCAAATATTTTTTGTTAAAAAAAATTTAAACTCTTTATACCCATGATTTAGATAAGGATGACAAGATAAAACCCTCATCTAAGCTACCTTTGCAGTTTTGTTTAAAAATTGTCATGTACAATAGTTTTGTAGCAAGCTCTCGCTACACAAATGTTGTAAGTACACAGAAGGTTAAAGGACAATGGTAAATTCTCGAGGGATGAAACAAAATTAGCATTGTTTCTTCCACCACCTAAATGAATTTTGTTGAAGAAATCAAGCACGCTACACAAAGTCTGCAGGGAACGCTACGCAAGGATTCGAAATGATTGTTTTTGTAGTCAACTTCAAAATCACATTTAGAACAACTGGAGATGTTTTTTGAAAAGCCCAAAGAGAATTTTCTCAAACACGGACCCAATAGCAAAATGTTCTTTCATTTTTTACATAGGTGTCATAGTTTGGGATATTTGAATGAATATTTACAACCCATGTTTCCAGTTTTAAGCATTTAATGTTTTTCTGTTTTAGCTATCATATTTGGGCACAGATCCCGAGAATACAGAGAGTAATTTTAAAAAATAGGAAGAGGATTTTCTCAATAATGGGTTTATCTCCAAAAACCTCTCCCATTTTTGTCACCCATATTGTGATTCGAGATATATGATATTATCTTTGACCCCTATTTTCCAGTGAAACAAATTTTCTATTTTTAGCAAGTAGTATAGAATTTGTCTTACTTTTTATGTAATCAGATCCAAAATCATAGGATAGCAGGGGAGTTTGAATTATATAGCCTAGTAAGGTATTTTATTTATATATTGGAGAATTTTTATGGTTCTCATGGGGTTGGATTGATGAAGATAAAACTTTGTTGTAATTGAAAATTTGAGCATTATGTAAAGTGATTAATCCAGAAGTACGAGTTTATCATTCCAAGGATTCATGTGATTTTCATTTTCTGGTGATGTGATATTCCTTTGTTTATGTATTTTTCTTTATGCAATTTATTTATTTCAATGTATTATCTTCAAATGTTCAGCTATCAGGTTCATAATTCATGGTTGCATGCTATGTTTCATCACACTGAAAAATTCATGAAATCAGATATGAGATTCATCCCCGTTAGGTGGCTTGTGTTTGATGGATTTTCATCCCTACTTCTTCCAAATTCATCTAAATTTGGACATAATATTCATCCTTGTTAGATTCCTTGTGTTTGATGGATCATGCTTTCCATTTCTTCCACAATATCGACTGCAAATTAATAACTAGAAGGGAGGGCTATCTTTCCCTTTGAGTTGGTTAACTCATTTAACTAGGTGAATGATTACTTTGATGTTTTTAGTTTATATTCCATGCCCAATGGATTGTTTTTATTGTCTGACCTAAACCCCATTTTCAATCATATTCTTATTAATGATATAGCCATTGTTATTGAGTAAACAACCAGTTATTGACGTGGCATTTGGTGACTGAGTTGGATGAGAGAACCCTCTCTAGATTGGAAGGGATAGGTTCCAATCCTAAAGATTGGTTTGAGGTTACCTTGGGGTTGATTTGACATAGACCAAAGAAATTACCGATTGATAACATTTTGGCGCCGTTGTCGGGGAGCGAAGGTGAAATATTCCTGGGATAAAATGACAAGGATCATATTTGAGTTATCATGGTGAACAAAGATCAAACACAAAGAAGGTTGTATGATTCACATGGAGACTCCAATCGTGCTTCAATTATATTCAAAGACTCCACTGGGGGAGGATATCCATTGACAGATACATGGAAGGACATCATGGTAAAACTAGGTATCAAAGATTTAGTTTTTTCCAAGAGATCTTATTATTTTTCATGAGTTACCTCTTGTCGTTTCCTCAACAATTTAAAATAATTTGTCTTTACCTGCTATATTCTAATGAATACCACAAATTTTCATTTGAAAATCCTTCTTTAAGAGCTGCATATCCTTCTTATTGCATCGTTGAGCCTTAAAAAAAACCTTCATCTAAATCACATGATGTTCAAGAACAATTTGATGAATTTAATGTGACCAAGGCTGATCTTATACCTCCTAAGCTTGATACTATACCCTCTAAGATCCCAGATAGATATAGGCCTCTCAATTTTCCCCATGCCCTTCATGCTTTTCCAGTAAATCATTATAAGTACCTCCCTATCTTTGATGGAGATAACCTCTCGGCTCAAAAACACCTTCATGGTTTTGATCATTTCAGTGACCTTTTTCAGATTCAATATGAGGATGTTTTTGTTATAGCAAGATTTTCCTCAACCTATGAAAAATTGCACAAAAGGCATTTTTCCATTTCCCTATGCAAACTTGAAGTCCCTTTTTGAAAATCCCAGAGATAAAAACATTATTTTTCCACATATACGTGCCCTACCTATTGTACAACAGCTGTATATGCAGGTTGCACCACTACAGTCTGTGTACATCAGGATTTGTGCCCAAAATTAAAAAATGGTGTCGAATTTCCATGTCACGTCATGAGATCCATGATCCTTGACCTCTCATATACTGGAAAAGTTCTGACTCGGCCTTTGATTTCCACTTGAAGGATACAAATGGGCCAAATCCAAGCTATGGAAAAGAGGAGAAGAAGTCAACTTTGAGAGAAAATTTACTCTGGAGAAACTATTCACTTCATATTGAGTCTGCATCCCTTTGTCCTTTTAAGTCTGAACACATTGTTCATCCTCCAAGCTCTTCCCTACTTTATTGAGAACCTCATTGTCTCTCTTATATGAGCTTGCCTTTCATGGAGGATTGAAGTGATGGAGGCCCAGCTAGAAGGGACTTAGTTTCTCGGTTATGAACCGTATCGACACAAATGTTTGTAATTCATTCACTTCTACTTATTACATTTTAATAGAAATACTCTTTTCTTGTCCAATTAATATCTTGCAAATATTTGAATTTTTATTCCATGGGCGTATTTGTTATGAATGTTGATGGATTATGTTATTGAATGTGATAACATGATATATTATCACCACATGATTTCATTTCTTGGTTGTTGAGGACAAGTTGCAGGTGTATTTCTTTGAGTCAGGTGCTCAACGGTGGAATTCATCAAACATCTGGACGAGGTAGGCCTTTTATCTTGTCTTGCTATCATATTTGTTTATATAGCATACCTAATATTATAATTGATTTTTGTAGTCATTTCCATCTATTGTGGTTTACCCCTAGACATAGAGAGATTTTCCTCATAACTGAATTGGTGACCATACTAGGAATACAATCTTCTTTTTCAAGGTTTGGAGTATTTTTCTCCTTAGATTTCTCTCGTTTATATTGAGTTTCTTTTCGTATGAATTATTGACATGCTCTGTTCATTCTGAGTCTGAGTTCCTTATCCTTCTCCTTAACCTGGCTATGTTTTGACACATATTCGTGGGTTTTTTCCTAAAAGTCACGTACATACATGTGTTGTCCTCCTGCAAGAGGCATATATACTCACTTTTCCCTTGAATAGTCGCGTACAACACCCTTTGTTTCTTGGTTGTTGGGTTTGATGGTTGCTTGGTAAGTTTTGATGGTTGCTGAGTCTTCTTGGGTCTCTTTATGACTGTTAAGTGCTTGTGGAATGATAGGAAACCCTTCTTTGGTTGAATTTTTGGGTGGTGCCTTTCTCATCATCCTTTTCATTTGATTGTCCTTGCATCTTGGGATGGGTGTTTTCTCCTTGATATCCTACTTGGTTTGTCTTTTTTACATACAATAGAGTTTTTATACCAAGTTGTTGTTTAGTCCTTACATTTTCATTCCTTTATATTGAAAATACAAAAATATTAGGAATTTTACATTGTTGGTATTTGATCTTTAGAGTCCTTATCATTGATCTTAGTGCATGTAAAGAAATATTTCATCTTATTTGGAATTGTAGAACTAAATTCAGATTTACATTTTGAAAATCATATCATTTATTGGGAATTGAAGTTAGGAGTTTGCATTGTATTCATATTCATTTATTTTACTTGTTGAGTCATAACATCATTAGTTTCATGACCACACCTTTTTGAGTAATCAAGGCCACTAAAATTAGTGTTATAATTTAAAATTTATCAGTAATGATTTTATTTTTCTAGGGTGCACAAACTAGCTTAGGATTTAGAGCCTTGGAATAGGATTTTATGAGTAAACTTCTCCAAGGATATTAAATCAACATATGTTTCTCACTAAGGGAGTGGAGAAATCCATTATATAGTTGGTAATATCGGGAGGATCTACTTAAACCAGAGTTAACCATGAGGTTGCGTGAGTTTGTTTGAAGGTATATCCTCCCCAATACTTTCTTAGTGTTAGATATATTTCTGGGGATTTATTCGTATATGCGGATCTTGCTAGTACCCTTACCTTTGTGAGAGGTGGTGCTTTCAAGGTTTCAAGATTTGTTACCTTGACCATACGGTGGACTTGACTTATGACTATTTACCTGTGCATCGTTTATATCGTGGTTGCTTAGTTGTTTGACTTAGGTACCACATAGGTTACTTGCAGGGGTTATTCTGTAGGTACCCTAGGTCAGATAAGGGTCGAACAACACACAACCTTTATGGAGGATTACCTCTCCAGTGGGATTTGACCAACTGATTGTTAATTCCACGAGGGCCCTTATAACTGATTATGATACCTCTAATCTTCAACAGGGAGTCTCATCCCCTCTTGGGCAATGCATACCTACTTTAGGGAGGGAGGCCCCTTTCAACCACTTTATCCTGTTTGTGTGCATATTGGCATTTTGATTTTATTTTGGTGTGCTCTTTGATTATTAGTCGACCTTAGGATTTTATACCATGCATTGATTTTTCATTATCATATATAGTGGAGGTCCTTTGGCTCCCTCCTTTACCACTACCTCCCCCATGACATTCACTCATTACATGATGATGAATCCATCCACATTTCATAATGGTATGTAGAATTATGATACTCAATCAATGCCTTGGGTCTCTAATCATTTTCCTCTTGATATGCCAAACATGTATTCACCCCTTCCATATTCTCCCTTTCCTGTTGATATGAATCCTAGTTTTGGATCTGGGGCTACGATGGCTCCACTGTCTACATATTCATTTGATAGGAGTCATGTCCCTCAACCAACTCTCATGGTGGGAGGTTGGAATCTCCCTTCCTACAGATCCAATCCTAGCTTCATCCTTTCAAGATCCAATGCTCAAATGGGTTGTTATTCTACTTATTACACCTCATCTATGTATCCTTCATCCGCCATGCCAAATCCTACAAACACTCTTCCCATGGTAGGTCTCCATATGTCCTCTAGTATTTCATATGGAGGGAATCCATTTTACGGTATGGGCTACTCTCTTCAAGAAACCCCTTCACATGGGGGAAAAATATATCATCACTTGAATAATCCTTATCATTCTTTTGTCTCTTCATAAACATCTGCTTCAGTGATGATGCCTATGAAAACCTCTATGGACCAATTGGGTGGAGGATATTACCTTTCTATATAGGGACATGGTGTAGATGAGAATCCTTCTTGGCCTGCAATATCTAAAAACCAGTCTTTCCTGGGACCTTCATCTCAAATGCCACAACTAATCACCACCACTAGTCCAGTCCTTGTAAGTCATACTATAATTCCACGACCAACCTCCTTTATTCATGTTGGGGATTGGTCGACAACCTCTACATGTCATGTTGAAGACCAACAACCAACCACTACAAGTCATGTTGGGGGCATCACTCTAGTTTCCATGAGTCATACTGACATCACATCTCCAACCTTTATGCATCATGTGGGAGATGAACCAACAACTTCTTCCAATCATGCTTAGAGCATGTCACCATCCATTGTGAGTGATGCTGGGAGAATTCATACGATTGAGAAGCCTAGACGTGTAAGATGTAAGCCCAAGTTCCTTTGTAGGATATGTGAAGGAGATCACCATACTCGTTTGTGTCCTGCTACTGTTGGGATACCAGAAGCGTGGTCCTCACCTAGGGGACCTTCGGGTTTTGAGTCATATTTGGTTTCCCAACACTCTGTTTCTCCTTTGATTTACACCACAGTCATGTCGATGCAATCATCACTTGACCCCACTCCTATTTTTGAGGGTGATTCATCTCATGGCCTTGTTTTCTCGCATCCTATTCAACCAATGGTTGAAGAATTGTTCATATCAATGCAATCTCTGATCAATACAAATCTTCTTTTGGAGAGTGATGCGCCCTTCAACCATGTCATTAACATTTCTAGTACTGCACCTTTTGAAAAAGAGAGAGTTTTACTCTCCCTGAGTACTCTTCCTCCAGGTCTTGGAGAGGTTCCCTTTGACTGCGATGGTCTTGTGGGGTATCCAATTCCTCCTCCTATGCCTTTTCAGGTGAGAGATGTTCTCTGATATATCGCTGAAAAAGTAAGCTCCACTAGAACTTTATCCTCCTCGACTTCGAGAGCTGTGGGTTTTCCCAAGCTTGTGTCAGCTATTCGTAAGTTGTTGAACTTTCACAGAAATCCTACACGGGAGCCTTGGCCTCCCCCATGACATGCCACCTAGAAACCCCCCAACGAGTCTGATTTAAGATCTTTTCAGGCTCGTCTAAAAAGTGAAAATATTTCCAAGTGAATTTGTATCTTTCACACTCATTAATTGGATTTGAAAGGTTGCGAGTTTGATTTAATCTCTTTTCCGAATCGTTTCAAAAAAGAGAAAATATTGCCGAGTGAACTTGTCTCTTTCACACTCGTAAATTGGATTTGAAAGGATGTCTATTTGGTGCAATTTTATCCCTTTTCAAACCAATTAGACTAAGATTATGAAAAAGGACATTTTTTGGTGTTAAGTTTTAATTTCATCTCATGCCCTTGCTTGCAATATTGAGCCTATTACAGGTTCTTGCATTTGCGTTATAAGCCTCTCACCTCAACAGTTTGCATCATCATCCAAGAAAATCCTTGTTTATATCATTTCCATCTTGACACCCTATACCCAGGAGGAAACATTTCCCCGAGTGTCCTTCTCCTGCATGCACCTCCTTGCATTGAGTTGATCAGGGGATCAAATTTTGCTCAAAACTTCAAAGTACTCGAAATCACTTCAAATCGAACGCGAGCATAGACCTAGTCGTTACGAACCCAACGCAACTCATTTGGGTTCAAACGGACGTCGGGAGTCAGAGATATTGCGTTCTGTTAAAATTTACAAACAGGCCAAAAAAAGGGGTGTTGACTGTACAGTCTGTACAGTCCATACGGACACTGACATGGCAGGCCGTACGACACATGGCAGACAGTTGGCATGTGACATGGTGTGTTTGTCAGTGAATGGGATGACGACATGTGGCCCAGTCAATGGATGCCACATGTCATATATTTATTGGTTTAAAATTTATGTCGCTGGCCAGAGTCGACCCCACGACCTTCGGGCAGGGGGGAAAGACTTGGCAAGAGCTGCCAACTGGCGTGCCACTAGTTGTTCCTTGTAATATATATGGTGAAATATATTTAAAATTTTGCATATGTGTGTAGTTTGGGGCGCGACCGGGCCGGGGCTTAGCCCCAGCCCTTGGTCGCACATTGTATTACATATGACCCAATGCTATACCATACAGGTGCGCGCGTGGTTGTGTTTGTTCCAACGGTTATACAAACGACCCGCCATTTGGCCTTTTACCATTGGCTTATGGAACGAGAGCCTATGTTAATGCTAGTGTGTGGTCGCATGGGTCATACGACCTTGCCCTTGATGGTTAGGGGCTAGGTGCGCCCGTAACTGTCCTATAGTTTGCACGGTTGCATCCAATGCTAAGTTTTTACAGTTAAATATGTGTGTGGTCTAGGTTGAGCCAACAAGGGTGTGTTTTGTATATGTAGAGACAACAATATTGAATGGGGGACTTCCAGGAAGCCTATCTTCTTCATTTTTTGGTCAAATGAGGTGTCGAAAAAGCCCAACTAGGGGTTTTTGGACGTTCTGAAGCCATTGGAGCAGTCTATTTGGCATTTTGAGCATTGTAAAGCACATTTTGAGAACTTTGAGAAAATAATACAAATGATCCATTGGAAGCTGGACCAGGAGATGTAGCCCAAGAGAGGGGTGAACTCCTTTATCATTTGTTGTGTTATGTGTTTCTTGTTCTCTGATTATGTTGTTGTTTATATGCATCTTGAATGAGTAAATCCTATTAAATTTGTGTTGCAAAGTTGATCCATTTTCATTTTAACACATAAAATTTTAACTTGCAAATATTTTCAAGAATTCAAGTCTTCTTCATTTTTAGATCAAGTTGGTATCAGAGCATAGGTTTTTGAAGACTTGATTATTTGCAAGTGTTTTTTTTTATGATGCTCACAAGGTTGAAATTAACAAGAGGAGAAGGTCAACTTGTAGAGCCAATTTCTCATCCTTCAAGGAGGAAGCTTATATCATCACCGCAAGTATCAATGAGGCATTCACCAAGTATGTCTCATGAAGAGAGTCATGAACATGTTCTTGCATAAGATGAAGATCTTAGAAAGGCTGTCATGGAAATGAGAGAGATGATGAAGATCTTGATCGAAAGGAATACAAGGTTTCAAGGTGAAGGCTCCAACCCTTCGAAACATAAGAGAGACAGTGGTGATAAAACTCCAAATGGAAATGGAGGGAATGGTGCTTCTCCACCACCCTCTCCTCCACCTTCTTCTTCTTCTTCTTCTACTGATTCAAGACCTCTTCCAAACTCTCCAAAGGGACATGGTAAAACTCCTTCACAAATTCCTTCATTAAAGCTTGATATTAAATTCGAATTGCCAATGTACAATGGAGAAGTTAATGCTAAGAAATTAGATAATTGGATTCGTCATATTGAGGTGTATTGTAGGATACAAAAAAATCAAGATGATGAAACTAAGATTCAGCTTGCTTCTTTAAGATTGGATAGTGCAACACTCATTTGGTGGGAATCCAAGACTCAGGAGAACATGAAGAAACATGGTAAAATTTTAACCTCTTGGAATGATTTTATTGTTGCAA
>JZKD02S1849292.1:228890-241079 GCA_000966675.3 Picea glauca | reverse complement strand
TTCTTCGTGCTTATTGCAGCAAGCATCCTAAACTTTGGGATGAGCATTTACACTACATTCAACATGCTTACAATCAAGCTAAGCACTCTTCAACTCAAACGTCGCCATTTGAAGCTTGTTTTGGATATTTGCCCAAATCTCCTTTAGATTTTATCTTCGGGAAGGATATTGCTATTGATGGTCAATATGACATTGATAGGGCAGAAAAGTTCATTGAACAAATTCAGTCAATACATCAAATGGTGCAAGAGCATCTAGAAAAGAGTCAAGCCAAGTACAAGAGGAGACATGAAAAGCATCATGTTGATCATAGTTTCCAAGATGGAGATGAAGTTTGGCTTTACATCAGTAAGGAGAGGCTTAAAGGAGAAGGTAAAAAATTGAAACCGATTCGATATGGTCCTTTCAAGATTATCGACAAGATTGGTAACAATGTCTTTCATTTAGATTTGCCTCCTTATATGCAAATGTATGTAGTTGTTAATGTTGAGAACTTGAAATTGTATGAGCGTCCTTTGATTTATGATCAAGGAGAGCATGTTCATATTCCTTCTATAGATGATTTTTCCCCAGAATATCTTACAGAACTGCATGAAGACACCATCCTTGACAGGAGAATGTGAACTTCAAAATGAGGAAATGTGGAGTATCTTTGAGTTGGTCTTAAAGGTACAAATCCAAGCAAATACAAGTGGATTGAGGTTGGAAAGGTGAGGGAGATATACCCTCATCTTCAAATAGACTGAAAATAGTCTTTTGGAGGTCCAAAAGCTTTCCAATGGGAAGGTGTGATCAGGGGATCAAATTTTGCTCAAAAATTCAAAGTGCTTGGAATCCCTTCAAATTGAACGAGAGCATAGACCTCATCGTTATGAACCCAACGCAACTCATTTGGGTTCAAATGGACATTAGGAGCGAGAGATATCGTGTTCTGTTCAAATTTACAAACAGGCAAAAAAAAGGGGTGTTGACTGTACAGTCCGTACAGTCCATACGGACGCTGACGTGGCAGGTTGTACGACATATGGAAGACAGTTATTTAGACAGTTGGCATGTGACATGGCATGATATTCAGCGAACGGGATGATGACACGTGGCCCAGTCAGTGGATGCCACGTGTCATATATTTATTGGTTTAAAATTTATGTCGTTGGTCAGAGTCGACCCCGCGACCTCCGTGCAGGGGGGGAGAATTGGCAAGAGTCGCCAACCAGCACGCCACTAGTTGTTCCTTGTAATATATATGCTGAAATATATTTAAAAGTTTGCATATGCGTGTATTTTGGGGCACGACCGGGCCGGGGCTTAACCCCAGCCCTTGGTCGCACATTGTAATACATATGACCCAATGCTATACCATACGGGCGCGTGCGCGGTTGTGTTTGTTCCAACGGTTATAAAAATGACCCGCCATTTGGCCTTTGACCATTGGCTTATGGAAAGGGAGCCTATGTTAATGCTAGTGCACGGTCGCATGGGTCATACGACCTTGCCCTTGACGGTTAGGGGCTAGGTGTGCCCGTAACTGTCCTACAGTTTGCACGGTTCGTGCGGTTGCGTCCGGTGCTAAGTTTTTACGCTTAAATATGCATGTGGGCTAGGTTGAGCCAACAAGGGTGCATTTTGTAGATGCAAAGACAACAAGCTTGAAGGGGGGACTTCCAGGAAGCCTATCTTCTTCATTTTTTGGTCAAACGAGGTGCCGAAAAAGCCTAGCTAGGTGTTTTTGGATGTTCTGAACCCATTGGAGAAGTCTATTTGGAATTTTTAGCAATGTAAAGCACATTTTGAGCACTTTGAGCAAATAATACAAATGATCCATTGGAAGCTGGACCAAGAGATGTAGCCCAAGAGAGGGGGGTTGTTGGGAAAAACACCCTACGAAATAGCAAACTAGGGTCAGACTTGCATGCAGATTTGACCGAATAGAAACTTCTTTTTTACCTACATCCCAAGATTTAAACCCATTTTTCACAGTAAATGCATGGAAAAGGACCACCAACCTTATTACCTACGTTCGATGTAGATCCTCCGTTGTGCTTTGATTACTTTCTTGCACTGCTCCTTCCACAGATGACCTGCACTCAAGACAAACAACAACTATGCATGCATGCTACTTCTATAATCAAGGGTTAGAAATCAACCATAAATTAATCAAACCATAGAAAATTCATGCATTGGGACGGGAAAAGTATTATTTTTATTAGTGAAAGTGAATCAACTTACAAAAGTTGAGACCGGCCACTGCTCCTTGAACCTGATCCTGGGATCCTCTTCTTCTGTCCTTCAACTACTTTGCGTTAAATCTCCTTTGGCATGAGGAAAGGATAAAGGGTTGGGACAATGGATTACGTAAATGGGCAGAGTTTCTTCACTATATTTTTTCCTTTTTCAAATGGCACACCTACCCCTTCTTTTATAGGCTAGAAGAAGCTAGGTTTTTGGATGAACCCTCAGCCATGCATGGCTGGGAGTTTCAGTTAACTGAACCATAGCTTTTTGTTGCATCGACAAATTTCATTTTTTCATGCTTTGTTAGGTGCATGCAGGTTGTTGTGAGTCAGCCAGTGTCCACATGCGTGCAATAATGGGTTAGGGTGCGTGGGCCTTAACACAAGAGGATTTTCAAAGAGTTGTTCAATAAAGTTTTATAGAAAAAGGGATATGAGTTGGCCTGATGCCAGGTAAGAATGTGTGGTGAAATTTAGGGTTATAACAGATGCCCCCTAATGTGTGAGGTCAGAAGAGCATCTGATGGCTGAAATACATTACCAATCTTTACTGATGTGTCGAATGATTGAGCCCAAGGATCAGGAACTAGGAGGTGTCGTTTGCAAAATAAGAAATGTCTCACTGAGGTGGGAATACCCATGCTCGGGATAAAATAGAACCATGGATACCAATCAAATACACTATAGATCCATGTCAAATAATGTTAAAGAGTAGCCGTGAATAATACACAGTGGAGCTACATCTCGAAATCAGAAAGATATACATATAGAGTATCCATCTTCTAGAAGCTGATTCAGCCTGATGGCTGGACTTCAGAGCTCGAGAAAAAACTTCAAAATCTTCCAAAACTTGGGTAGGAGTGTAATATGAGTGTATGACTGCACTACCCAGAGGTCTTTGATGGCTCATCGGTCATGGACTTGATAATCTTGATGATCGGACTGAAGGCTTTAGTGATTTCGAACAAATACTTGATTGGACATTCAGGATGGTCGGGTATGCAGACACGAGACATATTGCAGAGGGGCCGACTCAGGCTTAGTGAAAAACTTCCCTTGGACAATAGCGCGACAAGTGATAAGACTCAGGCAACATATATGTTAATCATAAGTCTATGAAGCAAGAGGCAACGCAAACTCTCCATATGTTTGGAAGAATAACCAAATGGTGGAGGACACAACTCTATATAGCGAGAAAATCTTCCTAAGGTCGTACTACTTCCCATAGTCTGATGATCAAACATATAGATGTGATTTATCCAAGGGCGGCTCATTATGCTGCCAATAAAGAAAACACTTTTCCCATTCTCTTTTTGGGGTATATTTGATTTTTTTGTTCTTTTATAATTTTGGAAAAAGAATAAAGGAATATTACGTTACAATGGAGGAATGAGTATTGCAAACATACAAGCTCAAGGCACAAGGACAAGACTGATGTTCTGGAGAAATGATACTCGGGGAAAATCCTCTGGCGGCCAAAGGTGTTAAGATGCAGAAGCAAACTATCACAAGGTTGATGGATAAGGTATGAAAATGCGGTTTATAGAACACACAATGGTAACGTCCTTCGATGTAAGTTTAACGATCCCAGAGAAGGTAAGCTCAATGGTTTTTCATATTTAGAGAGTCTAAAAAAGCATAAAAGGAGACTCCGCTGGGGTACCTTTTTCGACAATAGTCTAGTCGGTTCGAAAAAGGGGTAAGCTAGCACCGATTAGACATCAATTCAAAACCATTTTAACGAGTGTGACAAGGACAAGATCACTCAGCCATTTTTTCACTTTTAAGGAGTCTGAAAAAAGATTAACTATGGACTCCGTCAGGAATATTCTTCTGGACCAATTTAATGAGTGTGAAAGAATAAAGTCACTTGGCGATCTTTTCAATTTTAGGGATTTTGAAAAGATCTTAACTATGGAATCCGTGGGGGTTTCTTTTTCGTAAGTTTAGTCCCTTAGGCCCGAAATAGGAATAAAATTATACCTGAGAGTACTCTTATAAAGAATGGAAATTCGATAGAGTATACCTTTGTTCATACAGTTGACCATCCAGACGAAAAAAGGGGTAAACTACGGCCGGACAGACATGACTTCAAATTTCAGTTTAACGAGCGTGAAAGGTCACAAGATCGCTCGGCAATATTTTCATTTTTAGAAGGTCTGAAAAGGGCTTAAAAGGAGACCCGTTATTTTTGGGAGTCCTGAGGGTGAGACAAAGAGCGAAAAAGAATCATGCAAATGAGGCTCAAACTCATATTCAAGAAATACTATACGGACTCCCGAGCCTACAGTGTTTTTAGAAGCGGCATGGACACCATAATGCAACCAGGACCTACCTAGGGAATCCATGTTTTGGTAAGATCTACTGCCAAGTTGCGACACTTCTAAAGCAAATATGATGGTTCCATGTCACAACTTGATGGGATCAATCCTATAGCAGAGAAAAAAGACAACGAGGTGCAAAAGTCAGGGTGGTAACCTAACCTATATGCTCAAGTTGATTTTGGATTTTTTTTTTTATGGACCGTCAATATTTTCTCAAAACTCAAAAAAAATGTCCCAATACTTGATCAAATCCCTCCCATATAACTCCTGAATCACTCTAAATGGTTTTTGGTATAAAGAAACTGATAAGGGAGGCCCAAAAAATGACAAAAAGAGGCCAAAAAGTCTATAAATAGAAGCTGGCATCTCATTATCACCATTGCTAATTTGGAAATTGACTCTGGAGCCAAAAGACCCCCTTTGCCAAAAACAGTGATTCCGGGAACTAGAGTGGACGAAACGAACTTCTGCTTGGACCAAGTAAGTACAAAATCTCTTATCTAGCTATTCAATACATTAATTTCGTTGTTTAGTTTATTTTTTGGGTGGGTGTCGACCTTAAAAAGGTTGGCCCTAGGTACATGCAGGGTGTCTCTGGACAGGCCGCATGTACATTCAGGCAGAGTAAAGTCTGCCCGCATGTACACGCGACTGTCACCTCTACAGCCCGTGTGTACCCCCCTTTTGTAGTGAAAAACAAACCAAAAACAAGTACTGACCCTCCTTCTCCTTGTTGTGTTGGCAGGATGTATGTCAAGTGGAGGCAAAGGGAGCATGAGGCAATCAGTGAGTTGGTTGCAGCAGATCCGAATGTCGTGGCCATGTTAATGCAATGCGGTTTACTCAAATTCTTTCTATGTCCATTTATGCACGCACAACTAAGGATACTGAATGCCTTGATTGACTACTGGCACCCTGATGCAAAGACATTTATGCTAGAGGGGAAATCACTGGTGCCCACCACCGAGGATATCTATTTTCTGACTAGCCTCTCAAGGAGAGGGGAACTAGTCAACTTCCAGACGTTTCCTGCCGGGCCGAGAAAGATCTAAGAATTGATAGCTGAGCATTGTGAGGCTGGGACTGACCGTGTGGGCTCCCAGGTACCTATTAGTAAGATTACTATCTTAGCGCTGCAGACTATATTGTTACTGATTGGGAGGATTACCGGCTCAACAACCTTGCATCAGGCGTCTCGCGCACAGATGAATTGTGCCATCCAATGCATGAATGCACAAATTTTTGACTGGATTACCACACTGCTCGAGTGCATGAAGCGGCAATTGACAGATTTCCGATAGAGAACACAGAGGAACTTTGGGTTCGGGACCATCTTGTGTTTGTTCTTTTTTGAGAGAGTTCTGAGTTTTAGTCCTCGGGTTGTAGTACGAGGACATCAGGCCTCTTTCCCTGTAGTGTGTAGATGGGCAGTCTTACTGTTGTGATAAGGTGGTGGAAGGACCGTTGAGTCCTTCAACGATGATTTCTTTTCTTGGTTGTCATGACAGATCCTTGTGATTGAGGACTACCCATATGCAGGGATAGATTTCTCTAGAGATCCTGAGATACCCGTGCCTCCTAGTGAGGAGCGAGGGGAGATGGGTAAGTCTCCACCTTTGTAGTTTTTTTGTTTGCATATGTAATTTTTATGTATTTTTGTTATATATATAATTTTTTTGTATGCCAAAGTATTTGACGGATAAACATTTGTTGCATGCAGATGTGGGACCCGTGTGACCTACCGATTATGCACAGAACAGTTGTTGTCCACGGCCAGAAGTCATGGCTGCTGCCGCTGGGGGAGTAGCAGTAGTAGGGAACCTCCCAGCTGGAGAGGTCGAGAGGGTCCTTAGACAAGTTGAGTGGAACTTCACTACGCTCACTCGCACAGTCCCGATGGCAGAGATAGAGGACCTGCCGCCATCCATGAAGCCTCATGTAGTGGGGGCACCTCAGAAATGGGTCCGATTGTTTAGGCGTTTATCCCATGTTGTGGATGATTATAACAAGGCCCATAAGCCCTGAACCTACTTAGACTTTTTATGTGCCCCAAGCACCTACTCGTATATATTTTTTGAGGGCATAAGCCCGGTGACTCGTTACTATTCCCATTTTTGAGGTGCTTGCATCCATCTATGTACTCTGGTTATTTTATGATGCTTATATATGGTTTTTATCTTTTTGTGTCTTATGGATTCTGTGTGCAAAAATGTATTTACATGTTTATGTCCATGTTCTTTTATATGTGGGCAAGATGCCAATCTAAAATTTGATTAGCTAGAGTATCTGTAATTTGGTTTAATCTCCTAGGAACATGAAAATATGTAATATAATCAAAGTTTCGTTCTAAGAGATGTACCCTAAGGAATCGTCGGTGTAAAGTTGGATCATGAAACTGGTATACTTTGTTTAGCTGCGACACAACCAGTTGAGCGTCGAGATAGACTCGAAGATGAGAGATACCCAATGACAAGGTGTCACGAAGCAACTCAATAACTGCACTATACTCGACGACATTATTTGTGGTGTCACTTAAGAATATACCTCCGGAAGATAACAACTGGCCCTGATGTGTAAATATTACCCAAGCTGCGGAGGCAAGCCTCCGTGTGTGTCGACTAGCACCATCTGCATACCCAACGAACACCTCAGACTCACTTGACATCTACCATATTGACGAAAGATAACATCAATGACATGTCCATAACACTTTAAAAGAAACTTAAAAAGTAATATTACAAAGACTATACATATGTTACAAAAAGTTACCCAAAGTGACCTGTCTATGAGTAATACTTATTGAGGTAGAGCCCATTTCTAGGCTCCACCAAAGAATTCTGAACCTCTTTTATAATGAAGGGTCTGAACCACATGGGTTTAAACTTTTCTAACCCCAGGGGGTCCTTGTCTTGGTCATAGACCAAGACAAGGTCGCCTTCAGAGAAAATCCAAGGATGAACGGACCTATCATATTGACACTTGACCTTATGTTTGTGAGCCTTGTTGGCAAGGGCTGAATCGCAATGCTACTCATCGAGTTTCTCAAGGTGTACTAACCATTCTTCAAGTGGAGAAGTGTCTGGAAATAACTGTACTACCAATTTCAGAGATGGGATCTGATATTCGATGGGAAAGACTGCCTCCAACCCATAAACGATTTGAAAAGGTGAGAAAATGGTTGCAGTCTTAACAAATGTTCGGTAAGCTCATAATGCCGAGTATAACATCAAATGCCAATTTGACTTGGCTGAGTTGATAGTTCACTGTAGAATAGTCTTAAGAGTTTTGTTTACAGCTTCCACCTGCCCATTGGCTTGGGGGTAGTAAGGTGATGAATTTTTCTGTCGTAACCCAAGATTTGATGTTAATTCGGTCATCATTTGGTTCTGAAAGTGACTTCCATGGTCAGTGACAATATCTCTCAGGACGCTGAACCTTGCTATGATCTGGTTGAATAAGAAGAGAGTTGCAGTCTCTCCATCATCTTTAAACATTGGCATAGCTTCGATCCACTTAGTGAAGTAGTCGACAGCTATGATGATATAGCGGTGCCCCCTTGCTGATGGGGGGTTGCATGTAGTGTAATCAATCCCCCACTTAGTGAAGGGACCAACTGTGATGACAGGAAAAATAGGAGTGGGATGTGCCCTCATATTCCGAGAGAAGATTTGGCACGGATGGCACTTCTTGACCGATTCGATACAATCTTTGATAAGTGTCATCCAGAAGTAAACTGCTCATAGAATCTTTTGGGTTGTTGCCAACCTAGATAAATGACTACCACAAGCTCCAGTATGGCAATCATTGAGCACTATGATGGCCTCCTCATGAGTGAGACATCGACGCAAGATGCAGTCTACACCTCTCCGATAAAACGTATCATCGAGTATGAGATAATTCTTAGCCTGATGGTGTATCCGTCAACTCTCGTCACAAAAAGCAGAGGTGGGACACTTCAAATTTTGGAGATATATAAGTATATATCCGTACCAGGGGTCTGAAGATGCAATCAAAAACATATCCCCCTGGATAGGCAATTCCTCAAGCACAACGTCACCTGACTCAACCAAAAGTTCCGAAATAAGCTCTGCGAAGACAAATGACTTCTTGGACTTTGCTGAAACGAAGTCTAAGTAAAATTCTTGGAGGATGACTATCCATCTCTGATTTTTCCACCTATAACTCGTTGTGTCAACATGTACTAGAATGTATTCATGACAGCAATGATGGTGGTCTTGCGAAACAGAACATAGTGATGGAACCATTGAACAACATGAACTACTGCCAACACAATTTTTTCAATATGAGAATAATTGAGTTCCGGTCCTATGAGGCCTCAGCTCAGGTAATAGATCACGTATTCTGAAAACGAATCGTCTTCCTGAACTAAAACCATGCCTATGGTTGACTCTGCGGCAACCAGATATAATAAGAAATCTTTGTTATAGTTAGGTGGCCGTAGCAGAGGTGCGGTTGTGAGGGAGTGTTTTAATGTGTCGAAAGAGCATTGAGTAGCTTCGTCCGAGAAAAAAGGAACGTCTTTCTTTAGTAAATGCATAAATCCCTCGGTGATTTCGGCATAGTTGGCGATGAAGCGTCGTAAGAAGTTCGCCTTGCCTTGTAGACTCTGAAGTTGTAAGATTGTGCATGGGGGGGCAATTGGATTATTGCCTCCACCTTAAGAGGATCGACCATAATCCCTGTTGTTGATATGATGAAACCTAACAAACATCCTGACATTACGCAAAAGTTGCACTTGTTTGGATTCAAGCGAATCCTGAAGTAGCGATAACGTTCGAAGATTAGTCTAAGGCGCGTGGGATGATCCGTTCGCTTGTGAGAGCGTGATGCTAAATCATCTAGATAGGCCTCGACTATATGTTTGAGGTCATGAAAATCAAAAGACATGGCCCGTTGGAATGTGGCTCCAACATTTTTAAGGCTAAAAGGCATCTTACGATATGTGAATG
The DNA here is from genome assembly GCA_000966675.3 of Picea glauca. Classification (NCBI taxonomy): domain Eukaryota; kingdom Viridiplantae; phylum Streptophyta; class Pinopsida; order Pinales; family Pinaceae; genus Picea; species Picea glauca. The sequence continues at coordinate 231,554 of JZKD02S1849292.1, read as the reverse complement.
TACCCCACGGAAAAATGAATGCCATTTTGTGTTGGTCCTCAGGTTTGATTTGGATTTGATTATATCCCAAAAAACCATCCATGAACGAAAAGGCTTCACAACTGGCACATTCATCAATGATCTGGTCAATGAATGGTGTTGGAAAATTATCTTTGGGACATGCCTTGTTCAAATCATGGAAATCGGTACATACACGAATCATGCCTTGTTTTTTATTGACCGACACAGGATTTGACACCCATTGAGTCAAATGGATAGGATAAATAAAACCTGCTTTTAGCAATTTCTCAACCTTAATCTTGATGGCTGCTGCTTTCTTGGGATTGACTGGACGAAGTTTTTGTCGAACAAGCTTGGCATCAAGATACTTTGTGATTTCATGTTCAACTATTTTTGGATCGATACCTGCCATTTCCTCATAAGACCAGGCAAAAACGTCGCAGAATTCTTTGAAAAGATCCGTGTAAATTTGAATCTCTTCGAGGAAGCAATCCGCTCCGACGAAGACATTCTCCATGACACCAGGGTTTCGGGAGATGTTGATGGGTACAGTTTCAGCAATAGTCGCCATATTGCCCTCAACATAAATTTCCTGTGTAGCTAAGAGATTAATAGGACATGGTTGATCTCCTGTCATGGTAACGGTGAATTCACCTGCTTTGATTCGGCTTAACTCTGGGAGAAAATATGATCTGTGGTGAAGATATTCCCAAGGTTTGTCTGGACTAGTCATTGCTTCAATTACTGCTTCATCATAAGAAAAGACTAAGTCTAACGAATCGACGTTAGAGAGAGAAACCTGAGCCCAAATAGGCTGTAGAAGTGGATCTAACTCTTTTGCAGGAGTCGGATCAAGGTTAGTTGAATCTTGTTGGACTAAAGAGTATGCTGCCTCAGCGGTCGACAAGGGCATGGACATGCTGGGGTGCCCTGTCTCATCCATCGTGGTTGATGGGAAAGGAAGAATCCAAGGATCCTCAAAGTAAGTCGTGTGGAACGACGAAACTTGAAAAATCTCAACCTTATTGTGATTAGATATAAATTTGACATCATCATGAGGAGGTGGGTAATCAAAGGTACTCATCAAGGATGGGCACAAACCAAATCCTACGTTAAAGACACCTGGTTGAGGATTATCAATCATGGGGACCATGGATGCCCCCAAAGCTGGGTCAGGTCTGGAGAAAGATAGTTGATCGATGGCCACTATCCGGCACTCATGTGGAAACAACAAGACTCAAAAAACTGTAGCAACCACAACTTGCATAGCATAAGTCCAACTCCCTTCTAACAAGAGGTTATAGTCGAGGGGAGCATCAACTATCTCTACTTCGACACACACGGTTTTCCCTCCTAACTGCACAGGGAAAGAAGGAACGATGCCATGTGGTCGGAAAGAACGACCGTCGAAAGTAGCGAGGAGAGTAGGTGAAGGAGACAAAGCGAGCTGGACAATGGCCTTCCAACATGCTAACGACATAACGCATGTTGAGGGGCCCTCGTCGACCACTGTTTGGAATATATTCCCTGTAAAAGTTTTCATGGGATGAGCCACTACTATCTGAAACGCTACTTGGTAAGGTAGACGAGGTTTTAAGTTGGTTGTATCTAACATGATGGTGCCTGGATTACAAGTCTCAGTAGAGCCCAAAGCGGTTAACAAGGCTTTCCTCTGAGCAGGGCAGCTTTGGAGGACCTCCAAAGAAGACATTGCACAAGGGGTTTGTGATAAATCCTCCACCACAGAGTAATTCTGGGAAGCCCTTGTGTTTGGGTTGTGAGAAGCTTTTTTAAATGCACTCTTTGGAATGCATGTCATTGTTTCTCCCAACATCTTTTCAATCTGTAGAGGAAGAGATGGGAGATCATCTTCTTTACCCTTCTCAGAAGTGTTTGGTTTACTATAGTCGTGCGCTCTAGTTGAAATGAAAGCATCACCCCTAACCATATATACGTTCATGGATGAGGGATTGTTTGGAGGCGGGTAGGTTTCTTGGTTGCCCCCTTCTGTGCTTGTAGAGGCTTGAGTGAGATTTTTCCCATGTTGAAAGGGATTAGTCAACACTACTTGTTGTTGCTATGTGACAAAATTTTGAGCCTCTGCAAGTCAAGGAAAAAGATGGGTCAGGTGGTCTTCCGTGCACAAGTTGCACGAATACCTCTCCTTCCTTTTTTTATGTTGTCCCCGCCAGCATTATCAGTGGTTTTTTTATCCCCCTTACCCTTCTTTCATTGTTTTTTCTTCCCTTCAGGCTGTTGGGTGGCCTTTGGGTTAGTCGACTGCACGGAGTGTACTTCCGACATTTGGGTAGGGGGAGCAGTGTTGTGGGGTATTCTACCCTACGGACTAACAAGCTAGGGCTTTAAACTTGTATGCAAATCATGACCCTTCACTGACTACTTTTAACCTGCTACCCCAACCCAAAACCCTTTTTCACAAGAAAACAAGGGAAGAACCAACTAACCTTTTTATCGACGGTTGGTGTAGATCCTCCGTTGAGCTTTGTCTCCTTGCTTTTGCTGCTCCTTCCAAAAAGCGATCCTGCAACCAAGATAAAACTATGCATGCATGCTATTGTTCTACTAGAGGGTTAGAGATTAAACACAAATCACATAAAACATATAAGACTCATGTATTTGGGACGGGAAAAGTATCTTTTTATT
>JZKD02S1849292.1:207247-225662 GCA_000966675.3 Picea glauca | reverse complement strand
AGGAGGGGATGACTTCCCCACCCTGAACAAAAAGTATCCTGTACAAGCATGTGTCTGTCACTAAAACAGCACGCATGAAAATGCATGCTGAACAGAGACAGAAAGTGTGTACACATGGGCTAACCTTGTACAGGCCGCGTGTAAATCTAAATTCTAAGGAAAAATATGAAAGCAGGCAGTCCAGACCAGGAAGAGGCATCTGGTATTGATAACCAGGGTCCCTTGAAGGATTGGATGCTCTTTCTAACAAAAAAGACAAATAATGCAAGGAATAATAAGGCGAAAAAAGGCAATCTGAGATAGGACTGTGAACCAACAAGACTCAGATAGAATTCCAGAAAATCCCCTGAGAATGTGTAGTTCTGACAGGGAAGAGGAGGACTGCCTCTAAGGTTCTCTGAACTACTACACGCTACTTCTATCTCTACAACAAGCGTTCACATGCGAGCTGTCAGAGGATAGGGTGTGGGTACATGCGTGCAGGCCTTCTGCAGGCTGCGTGTACCTCTGTGTGTCTCAAAAAATACAGTCAAGAAAAAGTCAAGGAAAGTTGGTGTGGAAAACCAGACTCCTTGCTAGCTCAGACCTTACAGGAAAAGACAGGAAAAGAAAAACAAAAAACCTAATCTTTAAACTACCCAAAAAACTTAAATAAATCCAGGAACCCTAAAGAGTATTCTCCCCAGTATGGTCGACAATTTTCTTGTTGGGAAAAACACCCTACGGACTAGCAAAATAGGGTCGGACTTGCATGCATATTTGACCGAATAGAAACTACTTTTTTACCTACATCCCAAGATTTAAACTCCTTTTTCACAGTAAATGCATGGAAAAGGACCACCAACCTTATTACCGGCATTCGATGTAGATCCTCTGTTGCGCTTTGATTACTTGCTTGCACTGCTCCTTCCACATATGACCTGCACTCAAGACAAACAACATCTATGCATGCATGCTACTTCTATACTCAAGGGTTAGAAATCAACCATAAATTAATCAAACCATAGACAATTCATGCATTGGGACGGGAAAAGTATTCTTTTTATTACTGAAAGTGAATCAACTTACAAAAGATGAGACCAGCCACTGCTCCTTGAACCTGATCCTGGGCTCCTGTTCTTCTATCCTTCAACTGCTTTGCGCTAAATCTCCTTTGGCATGAGGAAAGGCTAAAGGGTTGGGACAATGGATTACATAAATGGGAAGAGTTTCTTCGCTATATTTTTTCCTTTTTCAAATGGCACCCCTACCCCTTCTTTTATAGGCTAGAAGGAGCTAGGGTTTTGGACGAACCCTCGGCCATGCATGGTCGGGATTTTCAGTTAACTGACCCATAGCTTTTTGTTCCAGCGACAACTTTCCTTTTTTCATGCTTTGTTAGGTGCACGCGGGCTGTTGTGAGTCAGCCAGCGTGCACATGCATGTAGTAATGGGTTAGGGTGCGTGGGCCTTAACACAAGAGGATTTTCAAAGAATTGTTCAGCAAAGCTTTGGCAAAGAAGGGATATGAGTTGGCCTGATGCCAGGTAAGCATGTGTGGTGCAATTTAGGGTTATAACAAGGGGTGAACTCCTTTATCATTTGCTGTGTTATTTGTTTTCTGTTCTCTAATTATGTTGTTGTTTATATGCATCTTGAATGAGTAAATCCTATTAAAGTTGTGTTGCAAAGTTGATCCATTTGCATTTTAACACATAAAATTTTAACTTGCAAATATTTTCAAGAATACAAGTCTTCTTCATTTTTAGATCATGAGCATAGGTATGTTCCACTATTGGAACTAGTTTTTCTTACTTGTGACACTCATTTCCTCCTCTGTATAATAACATTCATTTGACTATGAAAAAATAAAAAAATATAGGTAGGAAGGGAATATTATCTTATATTGGCAGTAGTCATGTCACCTTTGAACAGAGAACAATTTTTTTGAGTCCACTTATCATCGAAATTTTCATTTTAGCATGACCTTAGGAAGTTGATCTCGTTACAGAGAGTTTACTCCCTTGACTAGTTACTCTTCTAGTCCCCATGGAGAGTTTGATTGATGCCTCTTGCATCTCTAAGTTTCATCATTGAGTCTATGATGTTAGAGTCTTCCATATGTCTCATGCTCTTGTTAAAAGGATGTCTATCAACCTGTGTCAGCCACTCCTTAGAAATCTTAACTTTTCATATCTGCCATACCCTCAGTGTGTCTCAAAATCACATGAAATTATAGCCTTATTGTGCACCTTGGTCCTACTTTCCTCATTAGTAGGTAACCTTGAACACAACAATCGACATTTCATCATTGGTCGTTGACTGTGTGGTTTCCCTTTTGTTCGATGAAAATACATCTATTCACACATTGGGATTGGTGCAATGTATTGCATGCCATTAGCCCTATTGGTGGTTTCGTCACCTTTGTCACCTGTTTTCCTTATTGGATATTATTTAGAGGGTGTTTTTCATGTACCACTTGCATCTGACACACATGAAAGATGCATAGGATTGTTGGTTCATGAACATGTTCTTCATCTGATTTCCTCCAAATCATCAAGCTCTTGCTTTGTACCTCTTGCTGAATGATGAGAGATGCCTTAATTCTCTCCTTTCAGCAGGTCTCCTTCCATCGACTTCAGCTCATCTATTCTGGAGACGAGACCTAGAGTCCTATGGGTACCTAGAGTATTGCATTCATTAGTGATAGGTTCTCTAACCATCGATGGTTGGGAATACATCAATGTCTCTTGATCAATAGATTATTCAAGTGTTCTACCCTGAATCCTGTATTCACACTTGTAAGAATGTACTTGGTTCCTTGATACCTACTTTCATCATCAGTAGGTTGTCTCATGTTTGTTAACGATATACCTATGTTATCACATGAACTTATCAGAGTCTTATGGGTTTGTGGTTTCTACCTAAGTATGTAATTTTTCCCTGTCTCTATCCTTTTCGCAGGATGAGTCTTGAAGTTTTGCCCCCTTCGATCGATAAAATCATTTTCTATTTTCCCTTGTTCATTTGTGCACCCTTGTCTTCCTATTTTCTCATCTCGCATCCAGTCATCCAAATCCTTGATCGTGTAGGTCGCAGCCATGAACACAAAGTACAACTTTATTAAATAGTTTGTTTCGATATTGAAGCATAAGAAAAAGATAGTTTTATTCTTTCAGCGACGAAGATTTTGGGAACATTCCATATCAGCGGCTCACATATGTTTGGGAGTGCAAATTTGCACGAAGTATAACGTGAGAACAAAAGGCTCCAAAGTGAATACGATTCGTTGATCTTAAATGGGATAGGTGGAAGTTGATCCAAGCCTTCGGGGAAATGAGCTTCGGGAGATTTGAAATGAGAAGTTCTTAGAAATGTTGAAGGGTCGACATACTGAAGTCCTCAAGGCCTAAAATGGATCTGAGTCATTGATCATCCAGAGCCAAGTTTCATCAGATCCACAGCTCTGGGTAAAATCACATGGAGAAGTAAGCTCGATTTGAGTTTTTATTTTCCCAAAGTCCCGGAGACCCGAAGTGGATCTTGGTTGTCCAAATCCAGAATTCCACGCGTCATCAGATCCTCAGCTCTAGAGGTTTTTCTTAGAGGGAAATGCGGTTTGAGAATTGAAATTCTTGAAGGCCAATTCACGAAGCAGATCTCAATCGTTGATTCGAAGAGGGAAGATCTGATCCATTGATCTAAAGCACCAGAGCTCGGTCGTTGATCAGGAAGCCTCATCTCAGATCAAAATATAAACTGTCACGCTCCATTGCAGGCTCAGAAGGTGTGCACGTTTTAAAATTTCAAGGGTGGGCTGCAATCAGAACCATGGTTTTTGAAAAGGGACGCATGGGGGTTCATGTTGAATTGCGGGGACAAAATTGGTTTTCTTTCAAACCACCCTTGGTTGCTCCTGCAATCACACAATTGTGTCAGGACATGGCCCTAGTTCACATTGAAGATGGAGCGATGGAGAGGAGCTACGATAAAGACTGAAAGCATCTATATTGGTCATAGAAGAAGATCTTCTTGGCCTCAAGACATCAGTATTGACTCGAAAAATTCATATGGCACCACCTGGAAACATTCATGAGTGTTAGGCCCTGTCTTGATCCCAATGAAGGTAGTTATTGAAGATTGGGGGTGACATTTGAGACCTCGTCTCACCCAATAAATGGAAAGCATTGCAAAGCGCATCCATGAAGGCACGTTGATGATCTGAAGCTTCCTTATGGGCAATTTTTCCTGTAAAGAACATAAATGCACCTGGATCACGTCTAACATGAAAAATCTTGCAAAATATGATAGAGAAGGCGCCAACTGAAGGCTTTGAAGGCATTGGTCCAATCACACTCCTGGTGGTTGCATCATTTATGGGTATTTATAGACATTTTTGATATTTTGTTAAGGTCGAATGGTTGAGATAGGATCTTAGCTATTGTAATATTTTTATGAAGAACACTGGTTCTTTGGTTATGTATTTGTTTTTGAGAGATCTTGGTTAATCTAAGTCATCTTTATTGCTCCATATTATTTTCCTCTATTACTGAGAGAGTTCATGATTGACTGATTCACATGGATTGTTATGACTGTATTATGATGAATATTATATTATAGTGTTGCTATAATTTATTTCATTTTTTTTGAGATTTGAATTCAAGAGGATCTTGCGTTTAAGTTTTTCCTCCTTAGGCTGTTGGAAGAATTGATGTCCACAACAGACCTCTAAACTCTCCTCACCAAAGTCTTTCCTCTATTCATCCTTACTCCAACTTACTGACTGAAGTTGATTCCAGACCCCAATTTCTTATGCATGCTAGTCTAGATTTCTGAGTTAGAACATTATTATCATTGAGTCCTCTCCATTTGATCACCTAAAACTCATTTAAATTTACTGTATAAAATGATGGGTACTAGGCTTACATTCTATGAAATCTGAGGGTGACTTCTAGTGATAACATTTATGGCATCGTTGTCGGGGAACGAATTGAAGACTTTTCCCTAGGATAGAATGACAAAGAAGCTCTGATTATGAATGTGAATCAGATATTAGTACCATTGAATATTGCAACTTGCACCTGGGGACTCCACTGTTTCATTTCTGGATCCTAAAGGCAGACACACGAGGTCCACTCCACTGCTACCTCTCGCAATGTCTGAAGCTGACCCAGAGGAAATTATCAGAAAGGGAAAGACCACCCAAAAAGGTACCTCCACTAATGTACCAAGTTTTTATGATAATTTGCATAATCCCTCTTTACAAACTCTAGTAACTGTTTCTTATTCTCCTATTATACAAACTACTGGAGTTTCAAGAAATTTAAATTTTGGGAGTTTTCCTGCTGATTTCTCCCCTCCTATTCTTGGTTTGGAAGGAGATATATTTGACGCCCCTTTATCCCCCAAATTTGTGAAGTGGAAGGAGAGAGCTTTGACCTTAGAAGACTTTCCTACTCCAGACTTTACTACTCCTCCTCCTATTAGAATTGTTGCAATTATAGAAGGGGAAACCTATGTTACCTCTAACCCCTCATATTTATCTCTTAACGCCCAACCTTTTCCTTTTTCTCCTAAAATCGCAACCCCTGTCTCGCCTGTCCGAACTCCATCTCCTCCTAGTTCTCCTCCAGTTTACGTCCAAATGGCAGGTGCTAATCCTCCTAGTAACTAGATGGATGAGATATTGGTTGCTAGATACACCCCTCTAGTTTTACCTCAGCCTATGAATGCTCTCCCAGCCACAGAATACCTTAATTACATGCCCCAGTTCATAGGGGAGGGAGACATGACTGCAGAGGAGCACCTTGCATCCTTTTATAGATTTGCAGAGATTCAGGTCATCGAAAATGAAGATGTATGGATGAGAGTTTTTGTACAGAGCCTTGATGGTGATGTTAGGGACTGGTTTAATGACTTTCCTCCTAGATCTATTGATGGGATTCCTACTCTAGATGATTCATTCTTAAGACACTGGGGGAATAAAAAATATCTCCTTTTTTATATTACAGAATTCGAAGCACTTAAGAGAGAAGAGGGGAAATCTATTTCAAGCTTCTAGAAGATATTTAATAAGATGTATAAAAATATTCCCATTGAAATTAAACCTACATAAACCTCTGCCAAGATGACTTATGCTAATGCTTTCGACCCTGATTTTTGCCTCCTGTTGAGAGAAAGAAGATCTAGCTCCTTGGATCATATGCAAGATGCAACCCTTGAAGTAGAATCCAATATATTGGCAACTGACAAAATTATGAGTAAAGTTGATAGAGACAGAGGAAAAGGTAGATCTTAAACTCCAACTTATAGTTCCTCTGCTGACCCCCCTCAAATAGATGAAGTGACCAAACTACTAAAATCACTTTCTGATAGAATGGAAAAGATCGAATTAGAAGGAAGGCAGAGCTATAGGAATTCCCAAAATACTAAGAATAGGGGTAGTTTCAAAACACCAACTAATGCCCCTCAGATCATACTAAGATATCATAGAAACAGGGACAGATATGATCATAAAATCCAAAATCCTCTCCAAAATAACTTGGTTACTGATGAAAATGAAGAGGAAGAAGATATCGATCCTGAGATCCATTGCCTTAGAGATACCTCTTTGTCCCCTCATTTAACTCAGTCTGCATACAAAGAGGCCCTCATAAGTAATCAACTGAATGAGCTGAGTAAAGGAGAGAAGAAAAAAAATGATCTGAATAGATATAACCTCATATCCAAGAAGAAAGAAGCAAACCCTGACATTCCTGAGCGTCCTACTAGAGCTGAGAAACCTGATAAATATATGGAAAACAACAGCAAAGAGAGGAAAGCACACAGTCCCCCACCAGTGGTCAAAATTCCTATCCTAGAGGTGAAGGATATTCTTAAGCCCCCCTCCAATTATAGATTTGAGAAAGAGATTCAAACTATTAGGATCCCTATGCCTATGTCAGAGTTAGCCAAGCATGAGTATTTCATAAGGTGCCTATCAAAAAAACTTCCATCCCGAACCTGCATATCACTCCACAGACTCGGTTAATCTCCAAGATGAAAGGCTAGTTGTCATGTTAGGGCCTTTGATAGAGGATAAATATTACTCCTCCCCCCCCTTCTACATTTCATTGAACATCCATGATAAGGTGTTACATAACTGCTTGATGGATTTAGGGGCATCTCACAATCTTATGCCTAAGATTTTCATGGAAGAGATCGGGTTGGAGGTTACAAAAACCTATCACGACCTGTATTATTTTGACTCCAGAAAGGTGAAGTTCCTTCGGGTTATCAAAGAACTGGTCGTGTCCCTATTCCAGCTGCCAATGAAGAGTGTAGTCATGGATATCGTAGTGGCTGATGTTCCCCCTAAATTTAGGATGCTCCTATCTAGATCTTGGATAAAGAGACCAGGGGAACCTTGTAGATGGACGTTTCATACGCCACCATTCTTGTATTCGGGGGTGAACAAAGGAGAATATACAGGGAAGCTCATATCGTGTACATCATCAGTGATGAATCAAACCCCACCAACCATCCTATTTTTTCTTTTGACACTAATTTGGGATCCAACATATTGCAGTTGACTGATACTCCTAAACCTCTTGAACCCCTCCTCCAACTACCCCTACTTGGAAGATGTTATTTGATGGAGCCTCTTCTAAGGAAGGTGTTGGTGTTGGATTAATATTTGTTTCACCATGTCTAGAGACCATACCCTTGTCCTACAAGTTAGAAATTGAAGCTACCAACAATGTGGCAGAGTATGAAGCTCATGTTTCATGCTTAAGGGATACAAAGGACATAAGTATATAAGAGCTATCAGTATTTGGAGATGTAGAGCTAATTTTTCATCAGATCAAAAAATATTTATCAAGACAAGCACCCTAGGATTAGGACTTACAGGAATGAGGTGTGGGACCTAATTGACAATTTATTCTTAGTTTTCAACATTTTGTTTATTCCAAGAAGGGAGAATACCATGGTTGATTCTTTGTTTTTTTCAGCAAGCCATTTCAGAATCCCACTGCCACCTAAACTCAAGCATGATATAGAGGTGAAATATAGACCCTCTATACCTGACAATGTCAAGCATTGGAAGGTATTTGAGGATGATCTTGATATCATAAATTTTATTGAGTCTGTCGATGACTTATCTGCATTACACATTGATTAGGATCATGATTCCAAAAGTAACCCTCATGCTGATGTATTTTTAAATAAAATTGCTAATCACCATATTGTTCAGTTGCCTAGCAACCACATTCCAAAGTGACTAGTTCCTTTAGAAATATTGTTCGATGGGAACAATGTGGCAGTAAAGTTTAAAGGATCAAATGATTATGTTGATGTATTTGAGTGTAATATTGGTACAAAGAAGGACCCAAAATTTGTCAAATTGTTAATAATCCTATCAAGAGAACAAAGAGATGAATATGCTGAGTTGTTAAAAGAATTTGTTGATGTGTTTTCCTGGACATATGAATACCTCAGAACATATGACACAAATATCATCAAGCATAAGATCCCATTGAAGGAGGAACCCAAACCATTTAGGCAGAAATTGAGACAAATAAATCCTATTCTACTAGCTATTATGGAGAAAGAGGTAAAAAAGATTTTGGATGCCCAGATTATCGTTCCTTTGAGATTTTCTGAGTGGGTGGCCAACTTGGTCCCAGTGAGAAAGAAGAATGGAGAAATAAGACTTTGTGTTGATTTCCAAAATCTGAACAGAATCTCTAAGAAAGATAATTACCTCTTGCACAAGATGGAACACATATTACAGAGGGTGATGGGTGCATCTAGGATGTCTATGATTGATGGATTTTCTGGCTACAATCAAGTCTCTATATTACCTGGAGATAGAGAGAATAAAACCTTCACCACTCCTTGGGGTGCATTCATGTACGCTAAGATTCCCTTTGGATAGATGAATGCAGGAGAAACCTTTTAGCAAGCCATGGACATATCTTTTATTGGAGAGAAGGACAAGTTTGTAGTCATTTATTTGGATGAAATAACAATGTTCTCACAATCTGATAAAGAACATTATGATCATCTGAAAAGAGTCTTCTTGAAATGTAGAAGATTTGGCCTCTCTCTAAATCCAAAAAAAATCATTATTTTCCATGAAAGAAGGGAAAATACTGGGGCACATTGTGTCAGCTGAGGGAGTAAGGATTGATTCAAGCAGGGTAGAGGCTATCCAAACTTTGTCACTCCCTAGATCCAAGAAAGAAGTTTAGTATTTCTTGGGGAAAATTAATTTTCTTAGAAGATTTGTTTCAAATTTTATTGAGTTGGTGAAGTTTATCACAACCATGTTGAGGAAAGGAAATGAAATCAAATGGACTTATGAATCTCGTAACTCTTTTGAAAAATAAATAAGGAATTGATTGAAGCACCTATGCTCATCAGTCCTAACTACTCCAAGGAGTTTCTGATTTTCTCTTTTGCTTCATTTGACACAGTAGCAGATGTTTTATTGCAAAAAAATGTCGAAGGGATAGAGCAACCCATTTCCTTTTTCAGTAGGGCACTGAGAGATGTTGAAATAAAGTATGACATCATGGGAAAGTAGGCCTATGCTTTGGTTAAATCTCTCAAAGATTTCATAGTTTATGTGCTACATTCAAAATTCATTTCATATGTCCCTTCAGCCTCTGTGAAGGATATCCTCATTCAACCTGACATAGATGGAAGAAGGAGCAAGTGGATTGCCAAAATCCTTGAATTTGATCTTGAAATAAATCCTACCAAATTGGTTAAAGGTCAAGGTTTAGCTAGGTTGTTGGCTGAATCTAATTATAAAGCCTTGGGGGTCAATTTCATCAACATTTGTTCAGAGAATCAAAAAGATGACTTCTCTGATGAAGATCTAAAAGTCACACCCCCGTTGGTAGGATGCACTTGGTACAAAGACATTATATTTTTCCTACAGAAGTTAAAGCCTCTTGATGACATGGGAAAGAGCAAGGTAAGACCTTTGAAGCTCAAATCAATTAAATATTGTCTAATTGATCAAGTTTTATATTGGAAAGACCCTTTAGGATTTCTTTTGAGATGTCTAGACCCATAGGAAGCCCAAAAGGTTATGTATGATTTTCATGACAGTTTATGTGGGGGGAACCACTTCTGGAGAAACACAACCTACAAGATTCTCAGGGATGAGTATTTTTGGCCTAGTCTCTTCACTAATGTTTGTGAAAAGATCAGGTCTTGTGTCAAGTATCATAAATTCTCTGGAAAGAAACAATTCAAGTCTTTCCCATTAAATCCTGTGGTAGCTTCATGGCCCTTTCAGGAATGGGGCCTAGATTTTATTGGGGAAATTCATCCTTATTCAAGTGGTCAACATAGGTGGATATTGACTGCCACAGACTACTTTACTAAATGGATAGAGGCAATCCCCACAAGAAATGGTTCCCACAAGATAATCATTGATTTTTTTGAAGATATTATGGAAATATTTCGTTGTCCAAATAGAATTGTCACTGATAATGTTGTAGCTTTCAAGGCTGAACCATTGTTTAAGTTTTTTGAATAGTTTGGAATCACATTGACTCTATATAATCCTTACTATCCCCAAGGGAATGGACTAGCAGAGTCCTCTAACAAGAGACTTATTAATATCATCAAAATATTGTTAGAGGACACCAAGAAGGCATGGGATTCAAAGATTAAATTTGCTTTATGGGATGACAAAGTGACAACAAAGAGATCTCTTGGTATCTCTCCTTTCTAGCTTCTATATAGAGTTGAAGCCATTTTTCCTTATCATCTTTCCTTACCTGTGGAGAAATTCTTCCAATACTACCAGGGAGAACCAAATGATATGATTAGGATAATACAATAGTTGGTAGAAGTGCAGCAGAATAGAGAGCAACTACTGGAAAAAACACATGACCATCAACAAAAGATCAAGAATGCCTTTGATAAGAAGGTGACTGAAGAGGATTTCCAACTGGGAGATCTAGTACTCAAGTGGGATTGTTACACATTATTTTTGTCATCTCTATGACCATTAATGATGTAAACCTATATGTTGCCTTCGAAGGGGTCAGTGGCCTGAGTTCCTGAAGAAGGAAGGGAGAAGAAATTTTCCTAAGAAAAGAAGTTGCATTTTCCTTTGTAAAAACCCTATAAAAAAGGAAGTTTGCAGGTTGCATTATAACTAGGGTGTGAGAATGCCTGATTCTTACAGGCTGCATCATAGCTAGGTCGCAAGGAGTTCACAGTCTTCTCTATAGGCAGGGTGTGAGAATGCTTACACGTGGGAAAAACGAGCATTTTCTTGAATCTTCTAGAATGAGAAACTTCCATGGTGAGGTGGCATCTGAATGGTTTGGATATTACTCGCTTTCATGATTTAGTGGGATCATCTTAACCTCCTCACCTTATCCTCTTTAGCTTATAAAAGGAGAGAAGCTCTCATGGGGAAGGGCTAAGTTGGATTTGGCTTGGAATTATTAGCTTGGTTGGAGTGTCTTTGAGTTTTGCCTTTGTGAAGATAGATTGTGAATATTATCAGATCTGTTCTCTCAGAATTCTTGGAATGGAAGTGTGTGGGGAATGAAGGATAGTTGGAAGGGACCTTACGACATCAAGTCCATGGTTGTAATCTCTCTTTCACATTTAATATGATATAGTAATACAATTCTTTCCTATAAATCTTGTTGTGTTTTATTGTATGATTCCTTGATCACATACACAGGTTTATATTGAGTTTATGTTATTACTATCACTTTGGTTGGTTGTGTTCTTTTGCAGGTTCATCATTGTACGAGTGTTGGAATGGAGCTAGGATGGCGATAGCAAGAGGAAGAGACGTTTAAATGGTATGTCACCTATCCCTCTTTAGTTAGTAAATTCAATATCTAAAACTTAAGGAAGGTGTCATGTTCTAGTGTGTTTTGTTCTAGATCTGAGTGGATCTAGGGAGATCAGTTAGTGTCTGCATGTACCGATTTATCAAATAACAAAATTGGCGACTCCACTGGGGATTGGAGTATATTCAGTTTCTGTGGAATATACTCCAACGCAACCTGTCTGAGTCTATGGGACATCCATCCAGACTCTCTGGATCTAGAAGTTCACTTAGATTCCCTATCCTTTTTCAAAATTTTCTTTGATTACAGAAATTCTCGCACTGTACCTCTCTACAGCGTGTGAAAACCATAGATTTTTGCACCCTGTTGTTAGATCCAGTGCGAACTTCTCACACCCTACCAATGTCTAGCCTGTTAGAATACCTAATTCTCTCATTGTAATCTACTGCTAGGCTGCAAACTTGTTTGTAAACTTTTTTAGATTGGGTCTTGTCATCTTATGATGACCCAGTTTTGCTTTGACCAACTGGATTGAGCTTTTGGAACCTATATTGATCTGTTTACAGTCTGCTTGACATTCTTTGAGTTACTTTTAGCCACATTGGCTTTGTTTAGTTTTGAATGATTAGTCTCTTTCTTTGAGTATCTTTCAATTAAAAAGAATGTGTTTTCTTTGGAATTGTTTAGGGAAAGATCCAATTTCTTCTCAATAGTTCGCTTTAAAAGAAAACTTTTAGTTTGCGTTTCTTTGTTTTAAGAAAATTCATTATTGATTTTAATGAAATTTTTGAAACAAAAAAATTTAATTTCTTGCTTTATATTGGATTGAGGGCATCCTTGCATTTGAAGTAGTAGAATTGCATGATTCTTAGCATTTTTTTATCTTAAATCGTGCATTGGTGTATAGTATTTTTTTCTAATTTCTTGAGAATATTGATATTGATGAGTTTTAAGATTTTGGGACATTGTGCATCTGGGAATGATAAATGTTTTCTCCTTCTCGTAGCATAGCTTTCATCGAAATGAAAAGATTGCATATTCATCTCTTTGCATAACTTTCGAGTCAGTCGAAACACCATATTGTCCACTCCATTTTCCTTTTGAGTAACAACAACCATAAAATAAAACGCTTATAAAAACTGATTAGACATTTTTTGTACTTTCTAGTAGCAAACCTACATTAGATTAGTTATAGGGCTTTGGAATAGGTGTGAAAGATAAGTTTCCAAAGTTGCAAACAAACATAGAATCTTGAGTTAGGGAGAGGTTAAATCCACTTATTACATTTTGTTTTGGGAAGCCCTTCTAACATAAGGGTCAATCACGAGGTCGCATTGAGACTGACAGAGTTACTCACCTTGCTTTGTTGGTCTTGGTGTAGAGGTTGCGCATATTATGGGGGTCACTTGAGAGGTATACCCACAATGATAAGTGGAATCCTTTCAAGTTGATTTCGGGCTAGATACCCTTCCCTTGCGCATGGATTAGACTGACAACTATTTCCCCAAGCATCACTATAGTGATTGGTAACCTTAGCGGCCTATCTCTTTAGGGTATTTACGCAAGGTGATTGTGGAGGGGCAAGTCTTCACAGTACCTAGAATTGACGTTGGCCAAACTCACTCGGGCTCCTTGGAGGGTATACCCACGATTATGTGTGGGAGCTTGCACTAGGGTGTAAGTTCGTTAAGCATGTCATCAACGTAAATTTTCCACCCGCTCTATCTCAACCCCTTCTTACTTTGCTCTCACGATGTTGGATTTCATCACCAACTAGTGTGCTCATTGTGAGAAGGTTTTGTTTTCTTGCTTTCTTACTAGATTTTTAACATGTGTTGTTTGTTTTCCCTAGTGGACTCTAGATTGGATCTTTACTTTTATGGCATCAGTTCCCAGAATGACCAATGAAGAAACTCCTTTTCCTGGGGAACCTTTTGTTTTTCCTTCTCACAGAAACATTGGTCCTCCTCATCTTGCTACTTTGAGCCTTCTAGGTCTCACAATTGGGTTACCAATATGGTTGTTTTCCACTCAAGTAATAGTAAATGCATTTAGTGCTTCAGTCACAAGCACTTCCCCTCAAGAACATCAACCTCATGTTGATCCTTCATTGTCTTCACCAATAAGATCTTCTTCTCTTTCTTCACTTGCAAGGTTGACTTCTATTTCATCTTCTTTGTCGAGTGAAAGTTCTGAAGATAGTAACCCGGTGAATAAGAAGAAGAAGAAAATAAAGATTAAGAAGAAGAAAGATAAACAAGGGTCAAAACCTCCAACCATTGTAAATCATGTTTGAAAACAAATAGTTACTGTTAATCGTGTTGGGAGTGTTGATGATGTCAAGATCACCCAAACAACTCGTAAGCCCAAGTACCCTTCCAAGATTTGTAAGGGTATCCATCTTCTTAAGGATTTCCCTGGTCTATCCAAGGTTATAGAAGTATGGTCTACACACCCTCACCAATCCATGTCGTCAACCTCTAAACAACATGCTGATGACCTCCCATCAACTAGTCACAATACTGTTGGAAAGAAGAAAAGTAGAGTGAAGTTCCCATGTATGTTATGCAAAGGGAGTCATCTAACTCACCTTTTCCCTCGTATGGAAGAAGCCTCGAAATTCCTGGAAGACATGACTGTTTCATAGCCTCAACTTCCAACTGCTTATCACAAGCTTTCTCTCAACCCACATGTAGTTGATGGAATGATCAATCTGATTCCCCCACCGGTCAGTCCGGTTGATCAAGTGGTAAATATGGTCACATCCTTGGTTGAACTAGTAGACCAAGTGGTCAATTTCACTCTCCCTTCAGAGAGTGAAACTAAAGTGGTCGATTTGATCCCATCCTCGGTTGCTCCTACTCTCCTGTTAGAGAGTGAAACCCAAGAAGTCGGTCCTTTTCCAAGCGTCGATACCATTCTCCCCTTGGAGAATGAAACCCAAGTGGTCGATCTGATCTCATCATCGGTCGATCCTACTCTCTCTTTAGAGAGTAAACCCGATACTGCCCATGTTTTTCTCATTGATAGAGAATGTACCATGCTGGTGGGTATTCCTCCTTCTCCCATGGAACCTCCTCCAAGTTATGAGGCCATCCATTTTGATTGGGGTGTGCTAACTGGACCTCATCTTCCCTCTCACATTCCTTTCCAAATTATAGTACATGTTTGTGGTCGAGACGTTCCTCAAACACTGATAGATGAAGGTGCGTCCATCAATATTTTTTCCTCTATTGCTTGGAAAGATTTGGGTTATCCTCCACTTGCACCAGTTATGCAGAATCTATTAGCTTTTAACAGAAGAACGAGTCAACCTTTAGGGACCCTTCCTCAGTTTCTTGTAACTTTGGGAGGGAAAATTGTCTTTATTGACATCATGGTAGTTCAAGACCCCTTGGATTTCTCTTTACTCCTTGGGAGAGATTATGTCTATGTCATGAAAACTATTGTGTCTACTCTTTTTCATGTGATATATTTCCCTCACGATGGACGAGTTGTGACTGTTGATCAAATTTCATTCATTGACCCCGACTAGATTGCCTCCCTAAATGGTTCTTATATGCAGACAGTATCACCCTCGCCACAGGTCAATTATGTGGCGTTGTCACCCATGGATTCAACTTCTTATGAATTAGATCTAGTAGTTGACATGGTGATCTCTTTGATAGGGTTGTTAGAGCCTGATCTCTTTACTCCTATCACGACCCTCGACATGGTGTCCTTCTAGAGTGTGTTTCTTCCTTTCAGTGAAGACCTCTTGGAATCCATGACCGATTTTTGTCCCTTGACATGGTGTCATTCCAGAGCATTGTCCTCTTGGAATCCATGATCAAGAAGAGATACTTTGAGGATAGTTTTTGCGTCTCTAAGGCAACCTCATTAAAAAATGAAATAGAGGTCTTTGAGCATGATTTTCTGATTTCAAGCTCATTAAAAAATCAAACCAGCTTGAGCATGATTTTATGATTTCAAGCTCATTAAAAAATGAAACCATCTTGAGCATGATTTTCTTATTTCAAGCTCATTAAAAAATGAAACCACTTACGAGGATAGTTTTTTCGTCTCTGTGGCAACCTCATTAAAAAATGAAAAAGAGGTTACGAGCATAGTTCTTGTTTTTGTGTCAAGCTCGTTAAAAAATAAAATAGTTTTCCCCCTCTCTATTTGAGTCAAGTCCTTCATCTAGTATTTGAAGCTTCATTTCATTCTCCTTTGCAGTTGAATGAAATGAATCTTGGGGGGAATTTTCCTCAGCCTCTAGACTTCATGCTGAAGTTGAGCTACTAGCTTCTTAAGCTGGGGGCTAAGTACCAACCATGGGAATTCATGGATAATGTGTTGGGAAGTTCAAGCATAGTTTTTACTTTGGTTCAAGCTTGTGTAAAAATGAAACCACTTACCTCAAGCATAGTTTCCTATGGTTCAAGCTTGTGTAAAAATGAAACCAGGTCCAAGCATAGTTTTGTTTTGTTTTAAAGCTCACGTAAAAATGAAAACAATCCCGAGCTTAGTCTTTGTTCTTTCTCATGCTCGTAAATCAATGAGAATGTAACTGAGTATACTTTTATCACTTTTTTGGACTCATAAAGGTTATATGAAAAAGGAACCCCCTGGAGTTTCCTTTAAGCTCTTTTCAGACTCTCTAAACATGAAAAGATTGCCAAGCGATCTTGTTCTTTTCACGCCCATAAAAGTGTTTGAAGAAAACGTTTGGTGGGCGATAGTTTATCACTTTTTCGGTCTCATTGGACTACTTTATGAAAAAGGAACTGAGAGAGTTCTCTTTAAGTGTTTTTTAGACTCTATAAACATGAAAACCCCCTGATTTTTATTTCTTTGGACTCATAAAACAAACATTGAAAGGCCCATGTGGGACTGAACCACTCCTTCCTAGGGTTCGTTAAACATACTTCAAGAGAATCATCCGAAGGATGAGATTACATTTCAAGCATATGTTATCCTCCTCAAGCCTGTGTAAAAATAAAGAGGTACTTGCCAGAAATGGTGGGGGGGGAATTTGGAAAGAAATGTATCTAAACCTGTATTCCATGGAAGAGTCACTTTTGAACATGACACCCTTTCACTTGCATTGTGTCTAGGTTGGAAAATCCGCTCGTCTCTTGATCATACTCCTTATAAGATTACAAATTGGTCTATGATCCCTGTTGTTGAGTCAGTGCTTCCAAGACAATTGTCGTGTCCTCAATATTTTCAAAAAATAAGTTCAACCCAGAAGTCCTTCTATTGTGTCGTCCATTTCTGCAGTCCTTAAGCATTATATTGTGTCATCCATCCCCGATTCAGTCCTGAATCACTTGTTACTCTTATCTGCATCAAATCTTGTTACCCATTTCATGTTATTGATGGAGGATACATTAAGGCCTTCCTGTCGACTTCAACTCATTATCTAGGAATTAGACTTAGAAACTAATTGGTACCTTGGAACTTGCATGCCTCAATGGAAGGTTTCCTTGCTTTCGACAGTGGGTTTTCATTATTGACCCTTGATCGAGAGATTTCGCCGAGTGTTCTACTTCAAATCATTAATCACATTTGTTGGATTGTACTAGTGTACCTTGGGAGTCATTGACATTAATGGTGATTTCCCTCACACTTTTTAATGATATTCATTAATGACCATTAATCAAGTGGTTTCTACCATATTTGACTTCAGCACATGTATTCACATGGTTAGATTCGTACTATAGAGTGGTGGAGATAAAGGCCCTGAATCTTTTCTAACAGATTTAGGTTTCATTGGAGTATATTCAATTTGTATTGTTGCATAGATCCACATTATATGTCTCATGGCTATGTTCAAATTTGAGTCTATAACACATAGATCCACAGTGTATTTTTGGTGGCTATGTTCAAATTTGAGTCATAATGGCGTGGATCCACAGTTTATGTTTGGTGGCCATGACTTGTCTTACTTGACATGGATCTCCGAATGTCGACATTTATGCTCTGAGTCATTTTTATTCTGAGTATGGGAATGCCTACCTCAGTGATGATATATTATTGTACTATTTTTCCTTGTTTGTTGGCAGGTTTCCAACCGACTATTCCTTGTTCCTTACACACACTTGACAAAGTATTTCAACTATCACTCTGTTCTAACTTCATACTTTGGGGGGCTCTCTGTTACACATTATTTTTGTCATCCCTATGACCATTAATGATGTAAACCTATCTGTTTCCTTCAGAGGGGTCAGTGGCCTAAGTTCTTGAAGAGGGAAGGGAGAAGAACTTTTCCTAAGAAAAGAAGTTGCATTTTCCTTTGTAAAAACCCTATAAAAAAAAGGAAGTTCGCAGGATGCATTATAGATAGGGTGTGAGAATGCCTAATTATTGCAGGCTACATCATAGCTAGGTCACGAGGAGTTCGTAGTCTTCTCTATAGGCAAGGTGTGAGAATGATTACACGTGGGAAAAATGAGTGTTTTCTCGAATCTTCTAGAAGGAGAAACTTCCATGGTGAGGTGGCATCCGAATGGTTTGGACATTACTCACTTTCATGATTTAGTGGGATCATCCTAACCTCCTCACCTTATCCTCTTCAGCTTATAAAAGGAGAGGAGTTCTCATGGAGAAGGGCTAAGTTGGATTTGGCTTGGAAT
>JZKD02S1849292.1:174587-189317 GCA_000966675.3 Picea glauca | reverse complement strand
GACGTTATCGGGCAACATGATTTTTTTTTTTTATAAATTTCCTCTATTTTGCGACAATATGGACAATTTTGTCCATAACGCCGCAAATAAAACGTCATAATTTTTACAATATGTACTAGTGAGCATACCTGAGATTAGAGTCGATTTTTGTAGTCATTTTTCATCTATTGTTCTTTACCCTAGACATAGAGAGATTTTCCTCAAAACAATATTAATGAGAGATTTTTCCAAGTCATTGTAAGGAGAGGTCAAATAATGGTACAAGCACCTACAACCTAAAGCAATTGGCTCATGGGAGGAATTGAAGGATGTCTTTTTGAAATTTTTGGGCAAGAGGAAATATTTGGATCTACGTATTACAAAATTCTATGCCATGAAAAGGCAGAGTAGTGAAACTGTTTCTACGTTTAGTAGGAGGTTTTCTAGTATTTATTACAACTTTCCCAAGGAAATTCAACCCACTGAATATGTTTCCATGCTCCATTATGAAACAACCTTTCATCCAAATTTGTCTTTCCTTCTGATAGAAAGAATATATAACTCCTTACAACAAATGTTTAACTATGCTCAGTAGGTTCAACACAATATTCAAGCATGTAAACAAATTCAAAATGAGGAGTTGGATGCCAAAGAACATGGAAGTGAATATGAACAAAAACCAATTGATTTGAATTTTGAGCAGAGGGTTAATAATATCATGTGTTCTCTTGAAGTTTTAAATGTTGATGATTTTGCAGAGGATCATATTCCACTTGTTGAAAAAGAAGGTGCTAATTTAGATTTTGATTCATCTCATGATAAGCATGGAGCTGATTGTTTTATGTATTCATTTGTAGACAATCAAGAAATTGAATTTGTAGATCATCCTATTGAAGAGAAACATGTTGTCCCTATGTTTTACATTTATGACATTGCAGAGGTGAATGATTTTCCCAGGTATGATGAGTATAGTGATGGCTATGAGGTTGAATTTTCAGAGTAAGAAATTGCATGTTCTCTATCAGAAAATGATCTTGTGGATTTGTATATGGAGAACTTCATCAATTCAGATTTGAAATTAGATGTATGCTCATCATCAGAAAAATTTTCCTTTTCAACAGTCCCATGGGATCACTCAACTTGCATATTGCATTTATGAAAATGGAAATGAGAAAAATGATGAGTTTGCTGATGAAAATCATGTACCTTATTCTTTGCTTCATTTAAATTTTTTAAAGAAAATTTTGAGACCATCATTGAAGTTGAGTGTGGGATGATGCAAAGTCATCTATGTTCATTAAATTTTCTTTACCTATGTTTAATGGAGATGTTAATCCTGAAAATCTAGATAATTGGAATCGACGGGTTGAAGTGTATTGTCATGTCCAACATATTGATGAAGAAGAAGTTAAAGTGCAACTGGATTCTCTTCGATTGGACGGCACCGCTCTCATATGGTGGGAGAGAAAGATTCAGGACATAAGTAAGTGTGGTAATATTCTTTCCTCGTGGTCAGAATTTAAATCAGCGATAAGGAAGAAATTTTATCCATTAGGGTATTTACATAAAGCAATGAGGGAATGGAAAACTTTAAGGCAAAGTAAAGGTCGAACTATACAAAGTTTCACAGAAGAATTTAGGAAGACAACTCTTGAATTAAATATTCCTTTGAATTCTTATGAAGCTTTAATGAAGTATATTGGCGCACTTCACAGTTATATTCATCATACTTTACTCTTGTTTAACCCCACTAGTCTTGACGAAGTTTGTGTGCAAGCCACTCACCTTGAGAATAGGGGGAAACATGTTCAAGATTATCCCATGAATAAACCTTCCAATCTCCCACATAATTTTTTTAAGAAGTTTAAAAGTAAGGACAAGAATACCACCATAGTGACGAGAGAAGGAGGAAAGCCATATTTCACTCATTGCAAGAAAAGTGGTCACGATGAATAACACTGTTGGAAATTGCATCTAGAAAAGAAACCAAAACAATTCAGTTGAAGGGGAAGACAAAAACTGTTGCTATAGTGAAACAAGATCTTGGTTTCGATTCAAGAGATGAAGGAAATATCACAGCGGTTGGAGTACAAAGTAAAGATTCCCTTCATGCTAGTTCAAGTTCCAATAATGAATCTCATGTTGATGAATGAATTATTTCACATAAGAGTTGTATCTAAATACACTAATATAGATACATTATTTGATCCAGGTTCCCTAGTAAACTTAATATATAAAGCACTTGTCAAGAATATGGGTCTGGAAACGAAACCACATCCAATGCCTTATCCTCTTGGGTGGGTATGTGACAAAGAAAAACTTAATTTCACCAAAAAATGTAGGGTCAGATTTGATACTGCTTCAAAGTTGATTGATGAATTGGATTTGGATGTTATACCACTTGATATATGTGGCATAGTGTTGGGAAGTCCTTATATTTGTGATAGAAAAGCAATCTTATTTTGTCATGAGAACAAATACCACCTTACTAAAGGGGGAGTGGAATATATTGTTAGAGCTCACAGCATGAGGTAAATACAACACTTGTTAGTGCAGGGAAAATGAAAAGACTCATAAACACCAATAAGAGATATGTACTCATTGTCATCAGAGAGAAAGATGTCGGGACATCTGAAACTTTCCAAGGGTGTGATCCATCTCATAAAAAGGAATTAATTGATATTTTTTCTAAGTATGATGATATTTTTCATGAAATAGATGGACTACCTCCTAAGAGGGAAATCCAACATGAGATACATCTTCAGCAAGATTCTCCTCTTCCTAATGTGGCCATGTACACGATGTCACTTGTGGAGATGACGGAGATCAAGAAGCAGGTACATGGCTTATTGGATCAAGGGGTCATCAGGACCAGTTTGTCTCCTTGTGTTTCTCTGATCATGATGGTGCTAAATAAGGATGGCACATGGAGAACGTGTGTCTATTACTGGGCCTTAAATAAAATCACAGTGAAAAATTGATACCCTCTTCCTTGTATAGATGATTTACTTGATCAATTGAATAATTCTTTTTATTTCACTAAGTTGTATTTGTGCAGTGGATATCGTCAAATCAGAGTCGTAGAATAGGATGCATGGAAAATTGCCTTTAAAACCAAACAAGGATTTTTTGAGTGGTTAGTTATGCCATTTGGGCTTTGTAATGCTCCGACAAATTTCATGCATGTGATGAATGATGTATTTAGGCCTTTCCTAGATGAGTTTGTGATTGTATATTTAGACGACATTCTTATTTTTAGCGGGACTTGGGATGAACATGTGGGGCATGTAAAGCAAGTATTGGATACTTTGCAAAGGGAAACATTGTATGTAAAATTGTCTAAATGTGAATTTGGCAAGACTTCACTTGTGTACTTAGGTCATATTGTAGGAGGACAATTAAAAATTGATCCTTCCAAAATTGATGTAATTGTAAATTGGCCTGAGCCAAAAAGTGTAACTGAAGTTAGAAGCTTCTTAGGTGTAGTACAGTATTGGAGGAGGTTCATTTCCAACTTCTCCTTTATAGCATCTCCTTTGCATGCCTTAACCAGTGTGAAGAACAATTTTTAGTGGGAAGGAAAGAAACAAAAATATTACGACACTTTGAAGGAGGATATGAGTACCACACCAGTACTAGCACTACTGAATATTCAACAACCTTTCAAGATCGAGAAATATGCTAACGAACACACCATGGGTGCAGTAATGATGCAATATTGTAAGCCTATTTGTTACCACGCTGAAACTTTTAACCAAGTTGTTGTTAACTATCCTACATATGATAAAGAGTTGTATGCATTAGTATAGAGTGTAAATAAATGGAAGCACTACTTGTTAGGGAAGGAAACAATCATACATACAGATCACCAACCCTTACAGTATCTCCAAGCACAGACCAAGTTGAAAAATCTTGACACTACAGATGGATGGTTTTTCTACAAAAAAATCATTTGGTAATCAAGTACAAAAAGGGCACAAGTAACAAGGTAGTTGATATGCTTTATAGACCTCCTATTGTTGCTTCTATTATTTTGAATAATACTTCTTTATCTCATGATCATTATGTAGAACAATATTCCATCGATGAATATTTTAAAGAAGTATATGAGAAGCTAACCCTTGGTTCATAGGTAGAGAACTATTGTCTACAGGGAAAACTACTCTATCATCTTGGAAAGCTATGTATTCCTACAAGTGAATGAGTCCATGTAATATGAGAAGCTCAAACTTCTCTTGTGTTTGGGTATTTTGGGGTAGGAAAAACTATGATTCATTTGCAGAGGTTTTGTTACTGGCCTCAAATGAAAGTAATTGTAACTAAATATGTAAAGGGGCCTGTGATGTCTTCTACTTGTAATCTCACTAATAGAAAACTGGGGCTATACTCACCACTTTTCTTTCCATCCCATCCATGGGAAAATATCTCCATGGATTTTGTAGGGGGTTTACCAATGACCAAAGGGGATCATGAAAATTTGTATGTTGTAGTGGATAGGTTCATAAATATGTGTATCTTGATGCCATGTAAAAACCATATCACTGCTGAGTAGACTACTAATCTCTTCTTTCAGTATGTTTGGGTTCACTTTCGGTTACCCACATCCATTATCTTGGATCAAGATACTCGATTCCTTGGGGACTTTTGGACTAGCTTGTGTAGGATGATGGACACCAAATTGAAGAGGATAACTTCTTTCCCTCCATAGACTAATGGAAAGACAAAGGTGGTTAACAAAATAGTGGTAATTTTTCTTTGAGGCTACTGCAGCAAGCATCCCAAGTTATGGGATGAATACATACCTATGTATAGCATGTGTACAACTGAGATTTACATTCATCCACTCAGAGTTCACCTTTTGAGACATGTTTTGGGTACCTACCAAACGTTCCTTTGGACTTGATGTATGGGAGAGATGATGACGTGAATGAAGAATGAACAGAGGATAGAGCCCACGAGTTCATCTAGAGGATCCAACAAATAAACCAAGCAGTCAGGGAACAGTTGGAGAAAAATCAAGCACAATATAAAGCTCTGCATGACAAGAACAGGGTTGATCACTAATTTCAGGTTGGAGACCGGGTATGGCTTCACATCAACAAGGAGAGATTGAAATGTGAAGGAAAGAAACTCAATCCCATTCGTTATGGACCCTTCACTATCTTGGAGAAAAGTGTAACCAATTATTTTTGTCTAGATCTTCCACCTTACATGCAGATTTACTCAGTTGTGAGTGTTGAGAAATTGAAATGTTTTGAGCCTCCCATGATCATGGATCAAGATGAGGAAGTTTCAATACATCCAGTTGATGAGTTTTCACTTGAGTACTTGGATGAGTTACAGGAAGATATCATATTGGACAGGTAGATGAGGACTTCACACAATGATGATGTTGATTATCTTTGAGTAGGCTTAAAATGCACACATCCAAGCAAGGAAAAGAAGATAGAGAAGGAAAATGTTAAGGGACTCTTCCCTCACTTACCAATTGATTTATGAAAGATTTTGTTCGTCCAAAAATATCTCAGTGGGAAGGCATGATCCAAAAAGGATCCAGAGAAGGCTAAGAACTACTCAGAACTCTCAGAGGCAACTCAAGGCACTCAGAATGGCTTCAACAAATAGAGAAAGGGAAAAAATTCAAAGTTACCAAAACTTAGTAAAATTGGCATGATCGTGAAGAGCACGTCACAATATTTCTAACGACACAAATAGATCATCAAACATAGTTGCGGATTGAAAGATATTTGTGGTCAAATTTTGGTCAACCTAGCCCAATCAGTAGGGGATGAGTCAACATCTGTACTACTGGCGCCAGCATCCAGTTGGATGACATCAACATCCATACAACACACATGGTAGAAGCAGGAAAGTGACATGTGGCATGTTGACATCATCATGATGACGTGAAAGCACTAGAGGTTTCCACGTGTCACCCGATTTTGGTGTTTTCGGACAAATCCATGGACAAATCAGATCGTACCACATGGCAGTCCATACGAATAATGCGGCATGCTAACATGGTGTGTTGACATGGAATGTGGAATAATGGACTAGTAAGAGGCCTCCACATGGCCCAATTAGAGGTTTCCACATGGCAGGCGAGAAATGCCCAAGGAGAGCCCGTGAGAAAAATTGGAAAAAAAAATAGTTTGGTGAGTCCACCAAATATGGCGGACCATGCCAAACTAGTGGAACACACTTATATATATACCATGTAACAAATACAAATCCAAAAGGGGAATCTACGGGGTTTGACCCCGGGACCTCCTCCCAAAACAAACGCCTTAACATATCTTCCCTAACCAACAGGCCGCGGGTACTACATTTTAACCAATGCCCCAAACATTTCTTAAATGATGCATCCACCCAGCCACAGGGGGAGGCATGCATACTATACGATCATCCAGGCATAGAAATCGATGCAAGTACAATCATTAATGCAGGGTGTAGAGGGCATGAAAATCGAGATGAATTTCTTCTTGGGTCTGGAAGTGCCAGAGTCGGATTGAGGTGTGGAGACAGTCATTTTTGGGTAATTTGACGCCATGAATTCAATGGTGCTATCTATTTTATGATCTAAGCATTATTTTTGCATCTTGATTTCAGAATGAGGTATACTTATGTATTTTTCCAAATTCTTTTGTTGAGTTAATGAAAGAGCCTACTCAGTTGAGAGAAGGACCCAAAGACGTAGTCCACCAGGGACGAGCTCCATTATCAAGTTTGTGTGTTCATATCTTATGCTTATGTCTCTTCATTTTTTAGATTTTCCTTCTTTAATGGTGCACTTTAATTTATGCTCATTTAATGCAATTATTTATAAGTCATGATGAAAAGATCCTGGATCATCTGTAGGATCCATGAAAACCCTAACCCTTGGGACAAAAATATAATAGAAAGGGAACAAACAAGATCTATTATCATGCAACCATGCCTCCTACATTCTGGCTATGAAATTACTAGACATTTTTTCCTATTAATAATTTGGGCATTTCAACACTGCAGTATTATTCAGATCAGAGTATTACTCCACAAAAGTAAAAAAAAATGAGAGTATAGTTGTCCCACCAACACCCTTATTTTGTACCTATCCCATTGGGTTCCTCTCTTTTCCATGATTACCGTGGTACCTATCATTTTAATACATTGTTTTTTATGGACCTGGCACCCTTCTTTGGGCCCTATCCCATTGAATTTCCCTTTTCTCCCTGATCATCATGGTACCTATCGCTTGTCACCATTTCCCTATTTAGTCCCACCCACCCTTCCTAACACCCTTATTCACCACCTATCCCATTTGCTTCCTCTTTTCCCTCGTTTGCAATGATATCCTTCACCTGTAAAAAAATTTAGTATGGATCCGACTACCCATTTTTTCCTTGACCCAAATGGCCACCACCTGCGCCCAAGAACTCAATACCTTGATTTCTAACAACCTATATAACAAAAAGGACATCAAGACTCTAAATTACAACATTAGCAAGCTTAATTACTTTGTTCATATCCTCTAGATTCAATTATGTAACATAAAATACATCAAATCCACACTTGACGAATTGATGGGCGACTCCCTGAACCCTACCTCTTCTGAAAAACCTTTCTATCAGGAAGACAATAAATCTTCCCATTACAAAGGTATTCATTCCACCCACCTTCCTTGAGACCTATGCCTTCCCAAAATTGAGGTGAACAAATTTCATGGCTCGGATCCCACATGATGGGTAACTCAAATTGGACATTATTTCTCTTCGCATGGCATTACTAATGATTTAGCCAAGATTCGTTATGGTATCATACATCTGTATTTGGAACATTGGAAATGGTGGAATAGAAAGGCATGCAAAGGGTATGTTTCTTGGACATAGTTTGTTATAGATCCTTATGATCCCTTTGACTCTGACACCCACCATTTATGCCATTTGACCAAGTTGAAGCAATATGGGACAATGGAATATTTTATGTCCACCTTTGAGAAATTGGATTTCATAAAGGAGGGAATGTGATATACCTTCTTTTGGGAATACTTGATCAGTGGCCTAAAACATGAAATACGTGCCCATGTTCTCATGGAACGCCCCCAAATGTGGTTGGAAGCTACACAACGAGCCAAGGAAGAAAAACATATCGGCTCCTCCTAGAATAGAAAACCATCCTTTCTTCCTCAACTTAAACCCACCAAACCCGCCCGTCATTCCACTCCCCTCAAGATCAAGAAATTAACTAGGGAATAAATGGATGAATGAAAACTCAAGGGTATTTTCTATAATTGTGATGATAAATATTTTCTAGGGCACAAGTGTAAGGAACAAAATATTTTTATTCCCATGAATGAGGATGTTTTTGAAGAGAAGGAAGTTTTTTTCCCTATGGATGAGCTACCACCATCAACTGATCCGACTCCACCCTTTGATCCACCAAAATTTGAATTAGTGATTTCACTTAATTTCCTCACTCACTTCTCTGCTCCCTAGACCCTCAAGTTAATTGGTTACATTAAGAATAAAAAATTCATCATCCTCGTTGATACTGGAAGCACCCATCATTTTTTTCATCGTCACATTTCCCAAGAAGTCAATTGTTATATCTGTGCAATAAATAATTTTCAAATCATGATTTCCAGTGGAGGTTCCATGAAACATTGGGGAAGTTGTGAAAATGTGCGGATCCAAATTGGTTAGTATCACCTAAAATATCATATGTTTTCTATAGACATAGGTGATTGTGACATTGTTCTCGGTGTCGAATGGTTACACACTCTTAGATGCATACTCATGGATTTTAAGGAATTAACCATGCAATTCCAATAGGAGGGACAAAAGTATAAGTTCCAAGGTGCACTATTCCATATATCATATAGTATGAAAAATAGAAATATTTGGCAAGCAATGGAAAAACAATAATGATATATCCATAACAATATCAAAATAATACCAGAATAACACCAGAAAGAGCACCTTTATTAATGATATCAATTTTCACTTGGATCTTTGAGGGGGAAACCTGTAGTAGAGTAGAGTTCTATTACAATAATATCCAACAAAAAATATCCAATTTCTCCTATTCTTATTTATACTAATTCTACCTTCTAAGGAAACTTCTAGAGGAAGATCTTTATAGAAGCGAAATATTATATTAGGTCTTACTACATTTACTTATTCTCCTTTATTTATTAGGCCTTATTAACTAATGTCGGCCTTCATTACATAGAAAATATATCCTACTAACTAGTGACCCATGGAGAGGGGTTAGGATCAGATCCTAACACACCCTCTCCCTTCAAAAGTATCCTTATCCTCAAAGGTGCAAGTGCAGAAACTGCTAGATTATAGCCGATGGTTCCCAGGTCACATCCTCTGGTGATATGTTCTTCCATTGGATCAACACTTCTTTGATAGTTATGCCACACAACTTATGTTCATGGTGATTGAGGAATGCATCTGGTTGGAGCTAAAGGGAGACTTCTACATATAATTCCAGAAGGATGGTTTGGACCCTGCAATTCTGTCCCACCACTTTCTTCAGACAAGAAACATGGAACACCGGATGGATTTTGGAAGTAGTCAGAAAGGAATTTTTGTAGGAAAATGAACCAATATGCTTAATGATCTAGTAGGTCCCATAAAAATTGAGTGCCAACGTGTGATGTCCCTGGTCTTTGAGAGATGTTTTCTTGTAAGGTTGGAGCCTAAGAAACATCTTATCACCTTCCTTAAAAACCCTTTTTGAATGTTATTCCACTTGTTGCCTCATGCAATTTTGGGCCATGTGGAGGTTATCCTTCAAAGTCGAGAGGGTGGTTGTGTGAAATTCCATATTTTTTAGAGTGGTTGTGGTTGTGTGATAACTAGTGATTGTAGGTGGGATTTGGCCACACACTACTTCATATGGGGTCATTTTAGTGGCCATATGAAAGGAAGTATTGTACCACCATTCTCCCAAGGGGATCCATTGTACCCATTGGTATTATTTTTCCTAATAAAAACACTACAAGCAGGTTTCCAAACATTTGTTGACCATTTCCATTTGATCATCATACTAGGGATGATAGGTTGTGCTCTTGTTCAGTTGGGTGCCCTGCAATGTAAACAACTCTGTCCAAATGTTTTTGTAAAATTGGGGCCACGATCAGATACAATAGAGGTGGGCATGCGATGTAACTTGAAAATATGATCAAGGAAAACTTGTTCTACTAGTTTTGTTGTCAAAGGGTGGGGTAAGGAATAAAACTGAGAATACTTAGAGAGACTATCAACCACCACCATGATGACAGACTTGTTCCCAGCTTTAGGAAGGCCCACTATAAAATCCATGGATATTTTTGTCCATATAAAAGTTGGAATGGGTAGGGGCTGTAGGGCTCCGGAAGACTTGATAGTTTCACCTTCATTACATTGGAACACCTCACATTCCATAACAAAGTGAAGCATATCCTTATTCATGCCTACCCAGAAAAAAGAACAATGGGCATGAGCATATGTCTTTTGGAATCCTAAGTGACCCATAATAGCTATTGAGTACAACTCATTTAACAGTTTTGTATTAAGTGATGAAGAGGGTGAGAGAACCATGAGATCCTTATATCTGAGAATATTTTCCTTCCAAGTGTAGTCGATGGGAGGATTAGGGTCCTCCTAAAGGCACTAAATTAACTTGGAGAGATTTGGGTGTGTTAGCCACTCCTAGCGTACTTCTTCAATCCAATCAGGGACTGGTAAGGATAAGGAATAGTGGGAACTCTACTCCTCATGTTGGCGTGATAATTCATCGACTACTATATTATAATTTCCCTTTTTGTATATAATTTCATAATCATAACCCAACATTTTGGTCAGCCACTTATTTTGTTTTGGGGAGGATAGTCGTTGCTCCAAAAAATATTACAGATTATGGTGATCTTTTTGATATGAAAATGACATCCCAAGAGATATGGGTTCCATGTGTGCATTGTATGGAGAATGACCATCATTTCTTTTTCATACATAGATCTACCCATATTGCAGTGACTCAATGCTTGTCTAGTAAAGGACAAAAGTCTACCATCTTATGTGAGCATTGTTCCTATACCAGTGCCAGAAGAATTTGATTCCACCACAAAGGTTTTGTTGAAGTCATGCAATACTAGGATAAGAGTAGTGCACATGGCTCTCTTTAATTATGTGGAGGATTTCTCAGTAGCGGGTGTCCAATGAAATGCATTCTTATTAAGAAGTTCGATCAATGGATTAGAAATTTTCCATAATGGTGGAAAAAATTCCTATGATATCCTCTGAGACTAATAAAACCCCTTAAGCCCTTTAAGGTCTTGGGTTGCAGCCACTCCTACATATATTGTATGTTTTTGGGATCCACTTTTACCCCTTTGTGACTGACAATGTGTGCCAAGTATTCCACTTCACTGGATCCAAATGAACATTTGGTCTTGTTGGACCTTGACCAAGTTTTGGAGATCCTTGGTCAGGTTTTGACCTATTTTGGGACTTCGATAGGCTGTCGAAGGTGGATTGCAAGACGAAGCAGAGATCGCGGGATCTCGGCCCTTTTTTAGGGATTTTTGGGTTTTGGGCTTATGTAACGGGTATGGGAATGTCGGCCCATGGGTGTACCCATGTTTAGGC
This sequence comes from Picea glauca, assembly GCA_000966675.3. NCBI lineage: Eukaryota > Viridiplantae > Streptophyta > Pinopsida > Pinales > Pinaceae > Picea > Picea glauca. The sequence goes on along the minus strand of JZKD02S1849292.1, from coordinate 177,720 downwards.
CCTTTTTGTAATGTATAAATAGATATCTAGGTGATGTAGTGAATTTCAATGGCTAAGTACCTTTTTGGCTAAGTGCAAATCCGATCTGTGTGATTTGGATTTGTGCACACTGTGTAAGACTTGTTGAGCTAAGTGAAAGTGATTGTAAGATACTGTGTAAAGGATTTGTAACCTAGCTCAGGGAAGGAGGATCTGGAGAAGTTCCTGTAGATTTCCTGTCGTATGAGGAGTAGGATTTTGTGGCTCTGTGCATAAAGATGATTGAAAGAAGATAATAAAAAAGAAGAAGAGTTAGTGGACGTAGCCCCAGGCTAGGGGTGAACCACGTATATCCCTTGTTATGATTTCTTTGTGCTTTATGGTTGTCTTATGGTTTATATGATTTATACTTAGTACAATAACATATATTTAGATGCATTTGATATGATAGCTTAGTGATTAGTGATGTGAGTGAATTCTAGATCTGATCTGTTTCCTTATGATACGTGATTCTATATTTTAGATCTGGTTAAATAATGTGCTTCTTTGTAATTAGGGTTTTATATGAGAAGTGAATACTAGTGAATGACAACTACTAATTGCTATGTTAAGCTATTGTAATCACATATCAGTGTCCCATCTAGGTTGCAGATATCTGAGTCCTACAACCATCCATGTCTCTACCTCGGGTGAGACTTCATCTATTTCGTAGGTGTTCTCGAAAGGGTCGGTATTTAGGGTTTTGTTGGTGCGTTCTTAAAGCATTGAACCCTAGGTCTTTCCCTATGCCAAAAAATGGTTCTATTGCTGGGACCTAAAACTGTGATTGCTGGGAATTGAGGAAAAGAGGAAGCTTTGTGTGTAGATATATTTCCCAAGCACGTAGTACTCTACTTGATTTTTGAAGCTCTGTGCTAAGAAGAAAATTCAGATCTGAAGAAAAGAGGTAAGATATTGAATCTTTGTGCTCTGATAAAGGTAAGATAAGTGGAAATTTTTGTTTCAAAAGTATGGATCTAGGTATGTTTGATATATTTTGTCCTATTCTAGAAACTTGGGCACAGATAGATGAAAGAAGGTTTGATACGAGTAGATCTGATAGAAATAATGAAAGATATGTAATTCCTATGCATAGAAAGAATGTTTGGACTAACAAATGGATCCAATATCCTAGAAATATTTTTTTGCATATTAGCTACTGTGATCCCAGTGCAAAGTACAAGAAAGGTTGGGGATCATTTAAGAGAAAGAGAGGAGTAACTCTTTTTTACAGTTGTAGAAGACCGGGACATATTTCTAAGGAATTCCCTGGTAGAAGACCTAGTTGTCTTTGTTGTAAATCTATGGACCATGAAGTTTTAGATTTCTCTAGAATGATTTCTAAGGTTGAAAGAATGAATATGAGACAAGAAAACCCTGAGGAAGGCCAAGAGACTAAGATTATGGTAGAATCCCAGAAAGAATAAGAGACTATATTATTATAGATGAAAGGAACCCTGAATGACCATAGACATATCGACTTATCAGAGGCATTAAAAGAGAAAGAGTTCATAGAAACAATAATAGGAGACTTCGACATAGACTGTGCTCTGGATGAGGAAGCACAGGTGAATATCATGAAAGAAAGAACCTGGGAAATTTTAGGAAATCCTGCTATGATTCCTTCATTGGTAGCAATAGGATTATTTAGAGGAAAGTTGATATCCCTATGTGGAAGACTTACTCAGATATCTATCAATTCTCATGGAACCTCGACAGAGAAAGAATTTTAGATTGTTAAATTTATTGAGAACAATGCTCCATTTTCTATGTTACTAGGAAAAACCTTGATTGAGAAAGTTCAGACCCGAAGAAAAGAAGAAGAATCCCTAGAACAAAAAAAAAAAGAACTAAGAGACTTCATGACTAAGAGGATAGCACACTTACTAAAAGAACAAGAGGACCAGTCTAAGATACTGATGACCATAAAATTGGATGTCAAATTTGAAAGAACACAAGAAAACTTGAAACACCTGTCTGTACAGGAGAGTAGAGCACCTACTGTTGAAGAGAAATCCTCCTGCAGACAAGTGGATTCTCTCGAGGTCCCTAGACTCCTAAGACCAAGACATAAAGTTCTTAACATGGAGACTGACTTCCTTTTAGATCTAATCAAGCTAATGAATGGAAGAGAAAGAGAAAGAGAAAGGTATGTACCTTATGAATGACGTTTGTCCTTGCAAAGTCCAGGTGGAGCTTCAATCTTCAGCTCCTTGATAGGTCCTGCAAAACAAACAAAGGTACAAAAGACTTCCTACTCTACTGAGATTAGCTCAAATACAGATCTATATTATGAATAAGACAAGTTCATATTCACAACAAACTTCAAAGGAAATAGGCCAAGCATGAATTTATATTGATGAGAACAAAGTGTTACTTATAGCCATGGATGTAGTGCAACAGCTTCACCAAGCTCTCCTTATCCATAACCTTGCTCAAATAACCCACATACAAGATGTTGATGCTTCAAATGAAATCTCCCTCATGATATCATAAGTTAGATGCTATTGCAATGTCTCTCTTCCTGTACTGTATGTTGCCTATGAGATCATAGGTTTCATACCTCTAATCGTTCCTCCCCTTTCACCATGAGAAGGCCTCTTTATATAAGCTTGGAAAGACCCAACCACTTGAGAGATATTTGGGATAAGTTTAGGATTTATCTCCTTTAGTTGAGGAGATTCCCTAAGATCATTCTGATGCAGGAGCATCTACACATCCTCAAGCGAGCCAGCGCGCACGGAGAGAGAACACACAGCTGGACAGCGCCAGCGCGCACATTTTGAAATGCTTGGAAATTGGTGCGCCGTCGTTTGGACGAGGCATTCAAAACCAAGCACAGTTGTATTGTATTAGTAGATAGGGAGGCATTTAATTGATTTTAATGCTGGTAGATAGAATTTTGCTGTAGATTAGACAGTTAGCTGTAGAGAGGGAAAACGGAATAATAGACACCCTCCTTTGTACATTGAAGGAGAATTCTCATTCATTCAGACAGGGGCAAGCAGAAAGAGAGAGCAGAGAGTCTGTGGAGAACCTCCATGTACAGTTATTGAATTAATAGGAAGAGATTTGATTCAATTCCATGGATGTGTTGGATGTTTTTGTGTTGTTG
>JZKD02S1849292.1:154262-168323 GCA_000966675.3 Picea glauca | reverse complement strand
CGAAGTAACGGGAGTCGTCGATCCACGGAGGGACACGCGGCATCAGATCCCGTATATCGGGGTTGGCGTTTCAGGGTTTTCGTCCACAAGAACCTTTGTATCTTGGATTCGCGATTCGCGAAATCCTGAGGTTGACGTGGCAGCGTGGGACCACGAAACTCACCGGAGGACAGGTGGCGTACAGTTAGAGTTTCGGGGTTCGGGGTTTGGTGGTGCGTGCAAATTGTGTTCGCGTGAAATGCGAACTCCCGAAGTCCGAACTCCCGACATCCGAAAGGAAGAGCATTGACTCTTCGGGCCCGTGAGAAATAGAAGGTCCTGGTGGGCGCAGACGGCTCGGTGAGGGGCAGGTTGCGTCACATTCCTTGAGATCGTATTTGAATCCAACCACCTTCATATATTGAGGGGATCTTTCCCTCATTCTTCTCAACAAACCAAATTTCGCCTAGAAAAGGTAGCGCTCCCCCAAAAGGGCCACCAGAGCATTATAACGCTCCCCCAAAGAAGGCCAGGGAGCACCAGCACTCCCTGACAGTGTATAGGGGAGCGCCCCCCTCCAAAACCCATTTTTGAGTGGTTCTTTCAGTGGAAAAAGGCTTGTACTTCTAATAGACTGATTCCTCCTCTTCAAAACTAGTCTTTGAGGTGTCCTAAGTGTCCCTGTCATGTCGTTGGAGGCATGACATAGGAAAGAAGGAAGTATGATGTTAGCAACACTTATAACACTTGTTTTCAAGATGCGACACTTGCGGACAATATGCGACACTTACAACACTTGTAATGACGACACTTGATACACTATCGAAGTGAGTAATTTTGAGGTGTAACAGATTTCCCCCCAAAGTATGAAGTTAGAAGACGTGATGACTGAAGTACTTTGTAGACTTTTTTAAGAAAGGGTATAGATGTAGATAAATTGATAGAAGATTCACACAAACATCCAAAAAATATTATGACATGTTTCAAACCCAAGGCAGGCATACCTATGCTTGGGTGATAAAGACTTGCAAGATATCGCCGCCATAAAATACATTGCGGATCCATAATTGTATTGATAAAAGGTATAGCCACCGAGTATACAGTGTGCATCTATACTCCTATGATCTGAAATGATCGTAGCCATGAAGAATACACAATGGATCTACGAGATGACAATACATAGCCACAACTAATACAAAGTGGATCTATGTAACAATATATGTGTCATTGTTCAAACGAAACTCCTTCGCAACCTGGGAAAAGTACATATAAGAGTGATGACTCAACTCAGGGTCTTCTTACCGATCCCGATGCAGTACAAATCTAACCATGTGGATAGATGTCTTGATGTCAAACATGGCATAAAACACTTGATTACTGGTCAATGATGTAAACCATTAACAAGCACGAGGGAAATCACCATTGATGTCAATGATTCCCAAGGTACCCTAGTACATTCCAACGAATGTGAATAGAGGAGATGAAGTTGAACATTCATGGAATCATCCAATTAGAGGTCAATGATGTAAACCCACTGTCGGATGCGAGGAGGCCTACCATTGAGGCAGGTAGGTCCCAAGGTACTAACTGGTTTCTAAGTCTAGTTCCTGGATAATGTGTTGAAGTTGACAGGAATAGACTCGTCACAGGAGGGCCTTGATGTATCCCCCATCAATGACACAAAATTGACACAGAGATGTAAATTGGTAGATCAAATGAACATGGACTAACATGGGTATTGAAACAAGATATTTGTGATGGCTGACTCTTAAGGTGGATACTTCCCTTGAACACTGAGGCACAACAACAGAAACATGACATGGACCAAAACACGATGATGCAGTGGATAATGTGACTTTTGTCGGGTGACCCAAAGGATTAATAGAAACTCAAAGGATTGGCTTAGTGCAGAGGTTCAGCAGATTAAAATACATGCAAAGACAAAGTGCCATGCTCAAGGGTGACTCTAAGAGTGACTGGTAATGTTCTCAAAAACTTCTTGGCTTGCTTCCTTCAATTTTTTCCCCCGTCCAGATAGATGAGTACCTCTTTGTAATTTAATGATCTCGAGGAGGGTAACACATGATCGATATAACTCACCTTTGGTAAGTCCCTCTTCCTTTGTTTAACGAATTGGAAGAAGTAAGGGTTCGGTCCCATATGGGCCCTTCAATGTATGATTGTTTAATGAGTCCAGAGAAGGTAAACTTAGTGGTTTTTCATATTTAGAGAGTCTGAAAAATAACTTAAAGACAACTCCATTGTTGTCCTTTTTCATAATGTTAGTCCTGCGAGGCCAAAAACGAGATAAATTATCACTCGAAAGGAAGCAAGATCACTCGACAATATTTTCATGTTTAGAGAGTCTGAAAAGAGATTAAAGAAGACTCCAGGGGGTTCCTTTTTCATATATCCATGCGAGCCCGAAAAAGAGATAAAAGGTTGCTCGGTTACATTCTCATGTTTTCACGAGCACGAGAAAGAAAAAGTACTAAGCTCGGTACTCTGCCCCCATCTTGAAAGCTAGTGGCTTGACTCTAGAATGATCATCAAAGGCTGGAGACATGCCCGCCAAGCTTCAATTCATTCACCGACTTTGAGGTTGTCACCAATGTCTATGCTAGAAGGAGAAAAAGGATACAGGTGGATGAAATGAAGGTTCAAAAATGAGACCTAATGAAAGACTCGACTCGACATCTACGAGATCTAGCGAAAGACTCAACTTGAAGGGAGAGGTGATTGTTTCATTTTTTAATGAGCTTGACACAGGAAGAGAACTATGCTCAAGGTTCTGGGTTCAATCCCAAAATTTTTGTTTCATTTTTTAATGAGCTTTCTATAGAGAAGAGAGACTATGCTCAAGGCCTTTGTTTCATTTTTTAACGAGATTTCCACAGAGAAGAGAAACTATGCTCGTGACCTCTGTTTTATTTTTTAACGAGCTTTCTACAGAGAGGAAAAACTATGCTCGTGGCTTCTTCTTGATCATGGCTTCCAAGAGGATAATGGTCTGGAAGGACACTATATCAAGGGACATAACTCAGTCATGGATTCCAAGATATATTCACTAGATGAAAGAACAATTCTCTCGAAGGAACACATGTTGTGTGCTGCGACAGGGGTAAGGAGATCAGGCTCCAATAGCCCTACCGAAGAGATCACCATGTCAACTACTGGAACCATTTAGGGAGGTAATCCAGTCAGTACCAATGAATGAAAGTTGATCAATAGTCACAATTCTTCCATCGTGAGGGAAATATATCACGCGGAAAATAGTGGATACAATAGCTTTCATGGCATAGACACAATCCCGCCCAAGGAGTAAAACGAAATCCAAGGGGTCTCGGACTACCATGACATCAATAAAGATAGTTTTCCCTCCCAAAGTTACAGGAAACTGAGGAAGGGTCCCTAATGGCTGGCTGGTTCTTCTTTTAAAATCTAATAGATTCTGTGTAATTGGCACAAGTTGAGGACAACCCAAAGCGTGCCAAGAAATAGAAGACAAAATACTAACAGACGCACCTTCATCTATCAGCATTTGAGGAACGTCCCGACCACAAACCTGTACTGTAATCTAGAAAGGAATGTGAGAGGGAAGACGAGGTCCAGTTAGTGCACCCCAATAAAAAAGGATGGCCTCATTACCTGAAGGGGGTTTCACGGGAGAAGGAGGAATCCCCCCCCGGCATAGTAGATTATGTAACAATGAGAAAAACGTGGGCAGTATCGGGTTTACTCTCTAGAGGGAGAGTAGGATTGACCAATGGTGGATTTGGATTGACCACTTTGGCACTCTTCAGAGGAAGAGTGGGATTGACTGATGATGTAACCAGAGAAACCACTTTGGCACTCTTTGGATGAAGGGTGGGACTGACCGAGGAAGGGACTAGATTAGTCACTTTGGCACTCCTCAATGGAAGAGTGGGATTGATCGATGGTGGAACTGGATCGACCAATTTGGTGTCACCCTCTAACGGGAGAGTGGGATTGAAAGAGGATGAAAATGGATTGACCACTTGGGTTACACTCTTTTTATGAAGAGTGGGGTTGATCGATGACAGAACTAGATCAACTACTTGGGTTTTTGGTTCAATCGAGGAGGAAACTAGATTGACCATCTGATCAACCAGACTGACCGGGGATGAAACCGGATTGACCAGTCCATCAACTAACGATGGGTTGGGGGAAATATTACGATAACCTTTTGGAAGTTAATTTTTTTCCAAAAGAGAAGAATCCTCATCCATACGAGGACAAAGGTGAGAGTAATGATCACCTTTACATAACATGCAAGGGAACTTGAAATTTTTCTTTTTCTTACCAACCTTAACATCACTAGTTGACAGGGTATCATAGGCATGACCGACAGAGGCTGATGACGTGGAGGACCACATTTCTAAGACCTTGGGAACACCATGGCAATCCCTTAGAAAATGGTCACCCTTACAAAGACTGTAAGGGAATTTGGGTTTAAGATTCTTTATTTTAATCTTGTTGACCTCATCAACACTCCTAGTACTATTAACAGTAACTAGTTTCTTGGATCCAACATATGATGTTGTTGGGGCCTTGGTCCTTTTCGGGCTCTTCTTCCTCTTCATTTTTTGTTTCTTCTTCTTCTGATCAACCTGGCTACTTGCTTTAGAGATTTCGCTAGGTGAAGGAGGTGAAACAGAAGGAGACTTAATGGGTGAAGAAGGAAACAAGTTGACATGAGGTTGATGTGTGGGTGGTGTATTGACATCTAAATTATTAGGTGCATTTGAAACATTGGGAGGATTTGAGGTCATCGGAGTGGGGAACAACCAAACTGGTAATCCGATGGTGAGTCTTGGAAGACTCAGTGTGGAAATATATGGAGGACCAAAGTTTCCAAAACAAGGAAAGGTGTAAGGTTCCCTAGGACAAAGGGTTCCTCCATTGGTACTCTAGGGATTCGATGCCATTAAAACTAACTTGACCTAAGGTCTACTAAGTAACACAACCAACACATGCTATGAATCTACGAAGCAAACAATCAAACAAAACCTTCCCTGAATGAAACCACTAGTTGGTGATGAAATCCAACATCGCGAGATCAAAAGAGGAAGAGGTGGGGATAGAGTGGGTGGATTAGTTACATTGGTGACCTTCTTAATGAACTTATGCCTTGGTGCAAGCTTCCACGTAGTAATTGTGGATTTACCATCCAAAGAGCTCGAGTGAGTTTGACCAACGTCTGTTCCAGGTATAGTGAGACTTCCCTTCACCGTCACCTTGTGTGGGACCCTAAAGATTATGGCTACTAAGGTCACCAATTCGTAGTCATCCCCTAGGAAGGTATAGTTGACAGTCCAGTCCGAACGTAAGGGCAGGGTATCTAGCCCGAAATCAACTTGAAAGGCTTCCACTCAACATTGTGGGTATACCTTCAAGCGACCCCCATAATACGATCTGACTACTACAATCAGTCAAACCATGAAGGGATAATCTATGTAGCTCTCCCGAGTGCGACCGAGTGCATAACCCCTATGTGAGAGGGGGATCCTAGAAATCCTATACGACAATTGTATTTCACTCTCCCTACCGTAAGATACTAAGTTTGTTTGATAGCTTTGGAAAGTTATCCTTTCAACCTATTCCAAAGGCCTACACCTTAAACTAATGTAGGTTTGCTAACAAAGATGTAAAAAGTCTAATAAATTTTAGTTAAGTGTTGATTTTAGTGGTTGTTGTTTACTCAGAGGTGTATGAGAGTGAATACTGATGATATTATGACTCAATTCCCAAAACATGCATAAGAAATTTTAAGCAGTATTTTCTTTCAATGAATGTCTATTTTAAGGGAAGGAGAAGGATTTTCCTTTCACTTTCAAACACCAAGATTCAATGACCTCATGCAATATTCCTCACTAAGGAATCCAATGCAATGCTAAAATGTTTATATGTGACTGATAACCAGTAGATGTAAATCTTCCTATGCTAATCAGACTTCAAGAGTTGTGAGATTTAAGCAATCTGGAAGTAAACTTCACATAAACCAAAAGACACCCTTGTTGCGATCAAACAAGAGAAATAAAACAAAAAACTCAAAAAGAAAGAAAGGTTTAGATGCGATGACCTCAAATATCAAATGGAAATGATACAAAAGATCTTTGAATCTCCTTACAAAGTTTTCACTCAATCAGATAAATGAGAAGAAAACGACAAATTGACTCTAAATCGTCAAGGACAAAGAGTTATTGCAAAGTAAGGATAAATATCAAAAAATCCAAACAAAAGATGATGAATCCTTAGAAGACAAAGCATTGAAGGCCAAAACAAGGATGTACTGAGATGATAAGACTTTGAGCAAGTGTCAAAAACAAAAATTGAACTTCAGATAATGAAACCCTAGAAGGTGTTGCACAAAAAAGGGGTATCTCTCTGGTGTAAGGGACACCAAAGCATTATAACACTCTGTGTAAGGCCAATAGGGAGCGCCAGTGCTTTGATAACATGGGAAGGGGAGCACTGGTGTCTTAAAGTCCAGAAAAAAATCTCAAAAAACCAAAAACTCAGTAAAATTTTGGCATTCATAGTGTATGTGATGGAATAAGGATTCAATAAACACATTCAATTAGACATACAATATGAATAAGGTCTAAAAGAACAAAGGCTAAGACAAGATCTGCGAGGAAAACCAAAACTAAAAGCTTCAATTAGTCCCTAATATGGTCGCCAATTTCTGTTGAAGAGAAATCCTCCTTCGGACAAGTGGATTCTCTTGAGGTCCCTAGACTCCTAAGACCAAGACAAAAAGTTCTTAACATGGACACTGACTTGCTTTTAGATCTAATCAAGCTAATGAATGAAAGAGAAAGAGAAAGATATGTACCTTATGAATGACGTTTGTCCTTGCAAAGTCTAGGATGAGCTTCGATCTTGAGCTCCTTGATTGGTCCTGCAAAACAAACAAAGGTACAAAAGACTTCCTACTCTAATGAGATTATCTCAAATACAGATCTATCTTATGAAGAAGACAAGTTCATATTCACAACAAACTTCAAAGGAAACAGTCCAAGCATCAATTTATATTGGTGAGAACAAAGTGTTACTTACAGCCATGGATGTAGTGCAACAACTTCACCAAGCTCTCCTTGCCCATACCCTTGCTCAAATAACCCACATACAATATGTTGATGCTTCAAATGACATCTCCCTCATGAGATCATAATTTAGATGCTATTGCAATGTCTCTCTTCCTGTACTATATGTTGCCTATGAGATCATAGGTTTCATACCTCCAATATTTCCTCCCCTTTCACCATGAGAAGGCCTCTTTATATAATCTTGGAAAGACCCAACCACTTGAGATATCTTTGGGATAAGTTGAGGATTTCTCTCCTTCAGTTGAGGATCTTCCCTAAGATCATTCCTTGATATAATATTCGAATCCAACCACCTTTAGATACTGAGGGGATCTTTCCCTCTTTCTTCTCAACAAACCAAATTTCGCCTAGAAAAGGTAGCGCTCCCCCAAAACGGGCATTGGAGCATTATAACACTCTCCCAAAGAAGTTCAGGGAGCGCCAACGCTCCCTGACAGTGTATAGGGGAGAGCTCCCCTCCAAAACCCATTTTTGAGTGGTTCTTTCAGTGGCAAAAGGCTTGTACTTCTAATAGACTGATTCCTCCTCTTCAAAACTAGTCTTTGAGGTGTCTTAAGTGTCCCTGTCATGTCATTGGAGGCATGACATAGGAAATAAGGAAATATGATGTTAGCAACACTTATAACACTTGTGGTCAAGATGCGACACTTGCGGACAAGATGTGACACTTACAACACTTGTAATGATGACACTTGCAACACTATCGAAGTGAGTAATTTTGAGGTGTAACACCTACCCCAGACAGAGACAAAGTATTTCCCTTGGACCCTAGTAAAGACCATCAACAACACAAAGTTACTATACCAAGAGGAGATAAAAATGAAAATGGAAAGAGGAATACCGAGACACAGATCACAAGGAAGAGGGATAGAAAGCTCAGCAAGAAGAAAGCAAAGTTGGAGAAACTACAAGAAGTTCCAGAGAAGACTTCGCAGAAGGAAGGTCTCAAAAATTTGAACTTCGCCAGAATATCAGAGCAACTTAGATTGGCACTTTGCAAGGGTGGAGCGATATGACCATTAAAGACACTATAACCATTAGACTGACGCTCCTGAATGGTTAGAACAACAATTATGACCAGAAATCTCGCTATCAGACTGTTGGGACCCCACCATAATGGAAAAAATTGCATTGATGAAGGCTTCTTGCCCATTGGAGAGATCCGTTACATCGTTGTCTACTTATTCCATCAATTGTTGCACTGAGAACACTTTTCATGAATCATATCTGAGCCAACAAGAGAACTCATTGTTTTTGTGCTTTGTTTATCGAGACTTTGCCACCTGTTCTACTACATTCAACGGTTGTTCATTGACCTGAGTTATCCAATCTCGAATGTACATTTTAGAAAATCTTAGTGCAGTAGAAAAGTCCATAGAATAAGTCCTAATAGATCTAATGGCTGAAAAATTAATGTTCGCAGGGATTCAAGCTTCATCAACGAGAGGAGTGCAAACCTCTCTGTCAACTACTCACGAATCTGGACCATCCTGAGCTGCAGCCGAGAAAAGGGCCAAGCATCGAGATGATTTAGCAAATGCGAAGTTAATATTGACTATCCTTCCCAACTACATACTACCTCTGGCCAGCGTGATGAGTCGTGATCGTGTCCCAAGGGACTTCAATTACACTCTGGTTACTGCGTACCTCCTAAGGGGATACATGGAGTTAGATCACAGTTGGATAAGATCATGAAATTAAAATTAAGTGACTTCAACCTAGGGGATCGCAAGAACCACAACATGATCACCCCTCATAGGTATTTGACTAGGATTAAGGGGAAGAAGTCTAGGATAATCCCCCAACCATGGACTATGAACCTCACATAGTCCACTATCTTGACCGTGATGAAGATACCACATTTTGGAACACACCAGGAGGTTAACGCATGCATTAAGCTCCTGTTGTCGTGTTACCATGGCAGCTATCTGTGGCTATACAGACGCATCATCGTTGCTCCGGAGTTGATCCATAGGATCATCGAATTGAGCATGCAGGGACCAGACTCGCAAGACTTTTACCCAAGAAAAACTACAAACCATTCCTTAGCATAGAGGATTAAAGATACCTATGGTGATGTAGAAAAGGGGATGTGAGGCTAAAAGGTATCCTTCATCCAGAATGGCGTAGTGCACCTAGCCTACCAGTTGATCACAGGAAAGGTAGTGAGAAAGAAAATACTTACGCAGGTCACAGGGTTCATTGTTGACCTCGCTGGAAAATGCGTGGAAGGACTACACATGAACTGGGGAAAGTACTTAGTCAACCAGTTAGAATTTTATTATCGCAAAGTTGAATATCAGGGATATGAGTTCCATTTTAGCTTGCTGCTGATCCTCATCGCATTTACTACTTGGGAGATGCTGAAAGGTGCGACCTTCCCTGACATTGAGTCGTTTGATCCTCTCGCTGAGAAGTTCACCATGCTCTGGTATTCGAGCGACATGGGAAAATAGCAGCAATCGAATGTGGTATTCCATACCTACTATCTATAGTTAAATAAAGCTATTGGGGCTATCCCTTGTATGATGTTGAACACCCTACACCGGTTCAGTCCCCTTATGAAGTAAATGAGAGCTTCAGTAATACTATAAGATCATAGAGGAATACCTATAATAAATAACTAAGGATTGGCCTGCAGAGCTCCTTATCCTTGTTGACCCCACAGAACTGTCCGAACTCAAACTAATCGGTAGCTCGGAGGCCACTCGCGAAGAGCATGATACACCTAGAACTAGAAGAAGGAAGAAGATAGAAGAGGTCCAACAACTGAGCAGTGCATCAGAAGAAATTGCTTCAGAATCACCTAGAGAAGGAGGTAACGACGAAGTAGAAAAAGAAAAGAATGATGGCGAAAAATATAAGCCGAAGCAAGGTGAAGTAAAACCACCTAGGGATCCTGTTGATGAGGTTGATCCCTCTAAGAAAAGAAAGGTATCCTACATGAAACCCACCTTGCGGAAGAAATCAAAAGCTAGTAAGACCAATATGCAGACTGTGCTCACACTTGATGACTTCGAATTCATCATCGCAGCTGTATCAGACACCTCGAAAGAAATTTTACAAAAAAATGAAGCCAAGAAATAAGCCATGTATGATAGAATTGAGACAGAACTGAGAGGAGTACAGCAAGCCCTTCACTCCAGCCGCGTAGTGTCCACTGCACCCTCGCCATTTGAGGAACCAGAGTTGGGAAATGATCCTACCCAACTCCGCAGATTAGCCGATGTGACCAAAGCTCACCTTCATCGTGCACAGGAAGAAATAGAATAGGCCACAGTGGCCCTAAAGTAAGAACAAGAGGAAGTGATAGAGAAACGTTGAGTTGCGCAAAAGGAGAAGGACGACCTCCAAACCAAGTTCGAAGAGGAGAAAGCATAGATCCAACAAGAGAAGAAAAACTACTCGTGGATCAGGTTGGAGTCAAAGAAGCAGTCAGCAGAGAACTTCGCTCTGTGACGGGCTTGGAGAAAAAGGAGGAAGACCTAGTGGAGCCACTACTACATATGGGCAGATTATTCCATGAAATTTTTCCACATTTCCATTAGTTTCATCTTTTTTTTAAATAGGGCGGGATTTTCGTCAATATTGCCACTAAAGTTCATCGTAATATCGACGAATAAGTTATTTTAACCTGGTCAGAATTTCCGTCGCTATTGCCACGAAAGTTTGTGGAAATAGTGACGAAAATTTTGCCTATCTCAATGGTCGGTGTTAACGGCTAGTTGACTACTTGATATATATAAGCCTGACTTTAAGAAACTTTGCGACATAATTGCTATAGTTGCAACACTTTTCTTGGCTTTTGTTTGAGCAGTTTATTTTTTCCGTCACCCATCGGTTGAACAAATCCAATTCTCGAATTACATAGCTTTGATTTTGAACTTGCAAGGTTAGTATGTTTTTATTTATTGATGTACTCATTTAACTTGTAAATTTTTGTTCAAATGTCCAAATTTCATGTAGCTTGTTTTTTCCTTGAAAATATATTATATGTGTAGTACCATATTTAATGTCTTTGGTTTTTGGATCTAGTTAGTATATTCTATGGAAAAGGGTATGTGGATTCCATAATATTCTAGGTTTATGGAATCCACATACCCTTTTCCCTTCAATTGTAGCTATAATGTCTCTCTATTTTCATTGATAAAGATATGAAATTGCTCTTGAAAATCAACCCTGATCGGTGAAATGATAGTAATTAATTGGCATTTTCTTCTCTCTTTTATTTGTAAGAACTAACAAAAAAAACACCAACAAAGCTTGATTGAAGCTTTCATACCACTTGTTACATCCCTAGTACCCAAATGGGATTACACTTGCATAAATTGAAAATAATATAACAATGACAATAATGGTTGGGATACTTGCACACCTAATGGTTGGCTAACACTTAGTAATTCAATTAAATGAAGGAAGAGATCTCCATGAATAAAATCTTGAAGTTGATTGTTATATTGATAAATGATAAGTTATGGTATATATAAGATAGGGAGGAAACTCATGTTTATAACAATAAGATACATAAACACTAACCCTAAACTTATGTTAGGTATATATGTTGTTATTATATAAAGAAAACATTTGTATAAATATGACCTTATTATAAAGATGTTATCTATGTCGTGATTAGGCACATAACACTGACTTTTAACTAACCACCTTCAACCATCTTAGCTTATGGTTATCCACCTTTAACTTTCTTGGCTTATGACTAAGCACCTTTAACAAATGAACTTATGATTATATACCATAGTCTTACAATACAAATAAAGTATATTTGTTTCAAATTTCTCAATAAAATCCACATACCCTTTTCTTATATGTGATGTTGTTTCTCTCAATTTTTTATAATCACACGCAATTCTAGATGTAGTGATTAACTTTAGTTTGTAGTTGATGTAACTTGTTTATACAATATTAATAAGGATTAGTATCTAAAATATAAAAAATTCATGACGAAATCTATGATAACATGATGAAATCTACTAGTCAGACAATGAAAAATGAGAACATGCCAAAGTGTCTTAGAAAATAAAACTATGACCATAGTAAGTAGCATAAAATTGTGACCATTTTATGTAGATGCAAATCAACACGTCATAATTTAAACCAACCCAACCCAATTGTGGATGATAAGTGGTTGGCATTCTTTTTTTAGTGGTGAATTTCAAAGATTGACATTTTGTCTACAAAACAACTTAGAGGCTAGTGTATGGTGTCGAGTGATTCAATTTTTAGAAATTTTGACCACTTTCTTTAAATGGTGTGTAATTATTTTCCATAGTTATTCAATACACAATACTCTATAGTACAAATTGAATAATATCTATCTTAATAGTTAATCGATAATAATAAAAAAAAGCATGTCAAAATGTCTTAGAAGAAATAATTGCGAGGATTGTAGGTCACTGTAAATAAACATATCATAATCGAAAGGAGTAAATAAAATATAAAAAATTGACAACTTACTATTTGGTATGGTGTAGGTAAGACAATTACTTGTTAGGACAAGTATTTGTCACTATGAATGAAAATGACAAGAAGCTTGCTCGGTTAAGAGAGGCATTAGAGGCAAGGGGTTATGGAAAATGTTATTTCCCTTGCTATGATTACAGAGGCTTGCAAAAAAAAAAGACTTTTAATAGCAACAACTCAAAGACATTGTAGGGAGAAGGGGCACGTCGAAGGGGGTTATGAATATTGTCCCTTGGTAAGAGGATTCAATATTTAATGTATTCTCTGTAATAATCAGTATGTCATGAATTTTAGTAATATTTTTTATCGGTATTTTTATACTTTATATACACACTAACTTTTCTACGTTGTTTTTAAATATATAGAGGATGCCCCCAAAATTTCGACCTCCAGAGAGTTATTTTCCAAGTACTAGCATAAATACTACTTTACAGGGAAATGAACTTCAAGATCAAAATATTGATGATGTTGATCAAGTTATTAATGATGATATGGATGGAGATAACGTTAGTGACTCAAATAAGGAAGATGAGTTACATAGATTGATTCAAGACACATTTGCTCCAATGGATGAGGACAACCAGGATGATAGTCATGATGTTGATCCTCTACTCGAAAAGTCACGTCAACCTCTTTATAAAGGCTCAACAACAAATCTGTTATTTGCTATATTGTTGTTGGTGAAATTAAAGGTTTTGAATGGTTTATCAAACACATGTGTCACACAGATACTAAGGTATTTAATTTGTTAATTATTTATGCCTACATGTTCACAAATACTTAAAAGGTTCAATTTTTTCCTATATTGCTATTGTTATCTAATTTGTAAATTAGTATATTGGATGAGATATTGATGATTAATATTGTTTACATTGACTTATTATTTAGAATTTTGTAGATTGTTAGGTGAAGTTCTATTATTGACGTCAAATATTTTTCCATGCACATATCGAGAAATATCCATGATTATGAAAGAAATTGGAATGGACTATCAAGTTATTAATTCAAGTCCTAATGATTATATCATATATTATGGACAATATGCATTAGAAAATGAATTCCCACAATGTCAAATAAGTATATATCGAACTCATAAAGCTTCAAATAAGGTGCCTCACAAATTTCTTCATTATATTCTGATAATTCCATGTTTCTAGCGGTTGTTCAGGTGCCAAAGTATAGCACAGTTTATGGATTTCCATGCAAAGAACATAACTCAATACGATGTTCTTCGAATGCCTACAGATGGTTCTTCTTTGAAGTACATCGAACAAAAGTGGCCAATTTTTAAAGAAGAACCTCGTAATGTTAGAATTTCGTTGGCAGTTGATGGTGTCAATCCATTTGGAGAGCTTTGTTCTACGTACTCAATGTGGCTTGTTTTTGTTATAAACAATAACCTTCCTCCTTGGATGTCGATCAAGAGAGAGCACACAATGTTGGCAATGATTGTTCTAGGTATTTAATTATC
>JZKD02S1849292.1:100538-111709 GCA_000966675.3 Picea glauca | reverse complement strand
GTGAATTTCATAACTTTTGTTGATTGATTTATTGTGTCAACTTATGTCCAGTATGACCGTGTTCGAAAATCACCTACTACATCTGTCCAGGGTGACCATGGAAAGGAACCCGCAGTGCCTCACCACGTAAATGTTAAATACAGTAACAACTTATGACTACAACAACTAAATTTCTAAAATTTTGTTATTTTTTTTTCTGATATTACTGCAATATTTCATTTTTTTAATGTTACAGGTGAATTTCATAACTTTTGTTGATTGATTTATTGTGTCAACATATTTCCAGGGTGACTGTGTCTGAAAATCACCTGCTACATTTGTCCAGGGTGACCGTGGAAAGGCACCCACAGTGCCTCACCAGGTAAATGTTAAATACAGTAACAACTTATGACTACAACAAGTAAATTTCTCAATTGTTAAAGTTCATCTCATTAATTTTATTCATCAATGTATTGTGGCATGGTCAACGTAGGAAGGCTCCCACAGAGGATATTGATGAGGAAAAAATATTTTATTCAACTGACCCAATGACAACTGTAACGAAGGCCTTGAAGAAGGATAACATAGAATATCTAGGTTTTCTTAGCAAAAGACCCCAGACACAGGAGGACAGGGCAAGAATTGTAGAGCTACAAAATACAATAACTAATTTTTGTGTAAGTGGCATATTCACATATTTTTATCAGCTATGACAATTTCATATCCATTTTTTTGTTTTATATTTTGTATATGATCTGATAAAGTAAAGTTTTCCGTTTGTAGGATTTTTTAAACTCCGTGCGTGGGGAACCTAAAGATCCTACAACTGCTATAGGTAGTAGTGATGGTCTAATGCAAAACAAAGGTCGACATAGCAAAGTGCAGGTGATGCTTTTTGAGCCTCCTGAGGTTCGCCTCGAATCCATTGATGAGAGAAATGATTTTGACCGACATGACACGCCGAAGTATGATGAAACAGAGCCTAGGACTCCACATGAATCCAGAGAGAAACATACTATAGATGGACATGATACTATTCTCCATGGAGCAGGATGAATTAAAAGCACTAGATCACTAGATGTCGCCTTTCTGGTGGATGATGCATGTGTTCTGATCAAGATTCAGAAGATTGCAGGTAATTGTTAATTAATTGATTCATTTTTTTCATGAAATTGAAATGGACATTTGTTGAGCTTATTATAAATTAATGGATAACACATTTCTGCAGGAAACAATGTTTTCTATAGAAACTTAAATGACAAAGCATTGGAGTTGTTTGGCCCCACCATTCGCACATGGTGGAATGGACAAGATAGAAAAAAGAAAGATGATTTAATAGATCACATGGTAAACTTGTTCAAAACACTTTCAACAAGAAAGTGGTCACAAAGTTAGTCGACGAGAATTTAAAATATACCAGGGCCCAATATAGGGAGAAATTGTAAATAGACCTCAAGCACGAGCGCTCTCCCATGGGTCCCGAGAAAGCGTGGAAGGCACTAATAGAGGATGCAAAGGAGATATTGTTTAAAAAACAAGGATGACAACCATGATCTGGTCAAGCAAGGTACAACACATGTCATATTATTAGTGAAATATGAGCATTTATGTTTTCCTTTCTTGTTTTAAGTAAGAATTCCGATATCTATTTTTTTTTTTAAATTCCATATGTAGGCTACCAGAAACCTCCAAAGAAACAAAGGCCAGAGTGGAAAAACACGGCCAGCATAAACTAGGCCAGGGTGGCTATGGAAAACTGAAAGCCCGAATAGTAAGATTTAAATGATTAACTGTGGTTAATATTTATTTAACAGTAGCGAACAAATATATGTTTTTGTTATTGGTATTTTTAATGGTGTTATTCATTGCAGTTAAATATGTTCAACACTGCTGCCACCGAGGAGGACCTAAAGCTTGGTTACAAGCATGGTTTTAAAAGTGTGATTGAATATAGAAAAATCTTGGGCCAGAATCCTACCTCCCCAGCCACACAGGTAAGTAAAATGAATAAGGAAACTGCAATAGCATGCTTGTAAAGTCTATTCATATTTATTATATCACCCTTAACTAAGTATTTATTTTTGTTTTCAAGCAACAGTTCTACCACAATAGTGAATCCAATGGTATTCAACAAACACTGCATCATACAAGGGTGCACATGTCTCGTGATAGTGTAGAGAAGAGTACCCATTCCGGTATGTATGCTTCAAAATTAGAAATATTTACTATGATTGTAGATATTTATTGCTTGACTTATACTTATATATTATCTTCTCAAAATTGAAGAGCATGTAGCTCAGGAGTGATGCAGGAGCATCTATGACGTCATCAAGCGAGCCAGTGCGTGGAAAGAACATACAGCTGGACAACGCCAGCACATACATTTTTGAATTACTTTGAAGATTGTTGCACCGCCATTTAACTGAAGGCATTCAAAGCCGGGCGGACTTGTATTGTAATGTAGATAAAAAGGCATTTAATAGTTTTAATGCTGTTAGATAGGAATTAACTGTAGATTAGACAGTTTTTCTTTCGAGAGGGAAAACGGAATATAGGCACCCTTCTTTTGTACATTGTAATTCAATTCTGGATTATTCAGCATTAGCATTGAGAGAAGAAAGAACAGAGTAGAGAGCTTGTGAAGAAACTCCATGTACAGACATTGAATTAATAGGAAAGCTTTGATTCAATTTCATGGGTGTGTTTGATCTCTGGGTGTTGTTGATATTATGTTGTTGCATACTTGCTTATTTTTATGCTTATCTTCTATATGTTGCTTATGTGATTGCCTATCATGTTCGAAACCTGAGAGAATGAGATAATAAGTTCCAAGTGTTTCACTGTTTGAACCAGGATATTCCTGCATAGAGTGCAGTCGAATTCCTCCGCATAGAGTGCGTAGAGGAGGTTCAGACGTGAAGCTCTTATTCTCATCGACCAGGATTGAGTTGGGATATTTGAACTGTGCAGGTGAAGTGCAGGTCAGATTGAAGTCTCAGTAGCAAGTCTGAGAAAAGAAAGGCCAGGGTTGCTGTGACTGGGAAAGCGCAGAACCTGGAAAACTTCAACACTTTGAAGGTTGTTTAAGGTGGAGTACACGCATCGTGCTCGAAGTATCTGAAGGAGTCTGAGTTGGTAAAAGCTCAGGAGGGATAGTACCTTGGCTTCGGTTGCACAAGACGAAGCTGGTGAAGCGGAGAATTCTTCAAGAGGAAGAGAATCGACGACTTAAATTTGTTGTGAGGAGTCATGAAATTCCGCAGACCGTCAGATCACGAAGGAGTTGCGAGGGGGTTAACTTGCAGGTGCACGAGAGAATCCGTTGGCCATCAAATATCGGCATATCAGGGTTGGTGAGTGCAAGAGTTGCATGCATGTCGAAATCGCGAGTTGCGATTTCCCGATTAAATCGGAGCCGTCGATCATCGGAGGGACAGGTGGCGCGAGATCCCGAGGAATCGGGACTTGGCACTTCGGCGTTTTCGAAGTCGAAGGGAGCACGGAGGAACAACGAAACCCTGAGTTGTGAAGGGTCCCACGGAGACAGAGTGGAGGACAACACGTGGCATCGCACATCGACGTTCAGGGTTTTGAAAGGTGAGTAAATCGCTACCTTTCATCTGTCGATTTCCCGATAGGGAAATCCCCGATATACAGAGGCATTGACCATTGACATCGGGGATCGGGATTCGGAGTTTCATATTGCATGGGAGGTGCACACAAGGTTCGCGAATCCGCAAAACCCGATTTCCCGACTGGCGAAAGGGAGATCGCCGAAGGAGCTTATTGTGGGTAGTGGACTCCCGAGTGGAGTGGAAGAGTTGTTAACTCTTCGGGCTGTGTTGTTGAAGGTCCCGGTGAGAGCGATCGTGTCGCAGAGGGAAGGTTGCATCAGAGTGGTATCAGAGCCCAAATATCTTGTCTGTATATTTCAGGCAAGAGGAGTGAAGGAGGAAAGGAAAGCACTCTGATACTCACGACTTGCGTCAAGTGGTATCAGAGCGAGAGTGTCTTTGTTTTTTGAAGCAGAGATAGAAGAGACATAATGCTGCCCAGGAGGGAAAGGCAGTCACCTGATCGTGAAGATAGGGATGCCCGAAAAAGGGGAAGACCAGCAGGTAATGATGAGATGGAACACTAGATGCGAGATCTCCGAGTGAGGATGGAGGAGATGGAGACTGCGCAGAGGCGTGGAGTCAACGCAGGAGAGTTCAGTGATCCCGAGATTGAAGAGGAAGCTGGACATGACCAAGAAGAGGTCACAGCAGAAGACGCATCAACAGAGAGGTTGATCAGAGCTATTTTGAGGATGAGCTCGAAGATAAAGATGGACATTCCCGTCTATGAGGGAAGTCTAAACGATGAAGAGTTGCTGGATTGGATCTGAGCACTCGACACCTACTTCGATTACGAAGACATCGAAGAGGACAAGAAAGTAAGGCATGTCGTCACGAAGCTGAAGGGACATGTAGCCTTATGGTGGGATGAGCTGCAGGCAGACAGGCGTTCAAAAGGCAAATAGAAGATCAAAAGCTGGGATCGGATGATCGCCAAGATGAAGGCGAAGTTTATCCCGAGAGATTACTAGATCACTATGTTCAGGTGCATGCAGAACCTGAGACAGAAGATGATGACGGTGAAGGAGTACACCGAGGAATTTTACAGGCTCAACATTCGAGCTGGTCATTGGGAGAGTGATGACGAAAAGGTGGCAAGATACCTGAATGGGTTGAGGTATGACATTCAGGATGATTTGAGCATGGTTACCATCCATACAGTTGAGGATGCATACCAGATGGCTCTCAAAGCCGAAGAGAAGCTGAGCCGCAAGCAGGGATAGCGAGGGCGAGGTAGAAGCCAGCCTAGAGACAAAGCAGTTGCCCAAGAGAGAACTCAAAATCCCAGAGAGGATTGGAAGATACCTCAGGGAAAATCTGAAAGAGGTGGAACCTCGCAGCAGAGGCAGCAAAATTCTGAGTCGAGGAGACATCAAATAGATCAGCAAGGGGATTACGCTGATGCCAACACTTTTCCTCGTACCCGAGGTAGAGGAAGAGGCTGAGGAGGAGTCATCACATGTTTCACGTGTGGTAAAGACGGTCACAAAGCCGTGGACTGTCCAGATAGGAAGATGGACAGAGGAAAAGCTCACGTTGTTGAGGCGCAGAGGCGTGACGTGGAGGATGAAGACACTGGGAGTGTGAAGTCACTGACAGTGCACAAGGTTCTCTTGAAACCAGAGAAAGAGGTGGACACATCTCAGAGATGCAGATTGTTCCGGACGACTTGTAAGACCAAGGGATGGAAATGCAAGGTCATAGTGGACAGTGGGAGCACCGAAAATCTCGTTTCAACTGAGATGGTGGAGAAGCTGGAGCTGAAAACGAACAAACACCCGAGTCCATACAAAGTGACATGGCTGCAAAAAGGACACCAGGTATGTGTTACAAGGCAATGCTTGGTCAATTTTAAAATGGGTGAATACATGGATGAGATTCTGTGTGATGTCATTCCCATGGATGTCTGTCATGTATTATTGGGTAGACCATGGCAGTTTGACATAAATGTTGTTCATGATGGGAGGATGAACACATATACCTTGGAGAAGGATGGGAAAACACATACGTTGCTGCCAATAAAGGATAAGGAAGTGAAGCCAGAAGTTAGCAGCATGATACTTCTCATGAGTGGGAAAGAACTTCTCACAGAGCTGGAAAAGAATGAAGATCCACAATTCTTTGTTGTCAGGAAGCCGAGAATTTTCCTGACAAGCACAAGAGTGGATGACTTGCCAGAGGAGATTCAGGAACTGCTGGGAGAGTTCGCTGATATCATCGTGGACGAACTACCTCATTCGTTGCCACCGATGCGAAGTGTGAGTCACCACATTGACCTCATACCCGGAGCAAGTTTTCCAAATAAGGCAGCGTACAGGTTGACACCTCAGAAGAACGAGGAAGTCAAAAGGCAGGTACAGGATCTGCAGGACAAGGGACTAGTGAGAGAGAGTCTTAGTCCATGTGCTGTTCCAACAGTACTGAGTCCGAAGAAGGATGGAGGCTGGAGGATGTGTACAGACTCCAGGGAAATTAATAAAATCACCATCAGGTACAAGTTTCCACTACCAAGAATGGACGACTTGATGGATTGCCTGAGCGGGGAAAATTATTTTTCAAAGATTGACCTCAAGAGCGGATATCATCAGATCCAGATGAGAGAGGGAGATGAATGGAAAACAACATTCAAGACAAACGAGGGTTTGTACGAATGGCTGGTCATGCCGTTTGGTTTGACAAATGCGCCAAGAAAATTTATGCGACTGATGAATGAGGTCCTGCGGGAATTCATTGGCAAGTTTGTGGTCGTATACTTGGACGACATACTGATTTTCAGCAAGACTAGAGCTGAACACTTGAGGCATTTGGTCATTGTGATGAAAAGGTTACAGCAGGAGAAGCTGTTGATCAATTTGAAGAAGTGTTCCTTCATGCAGACAGAACTCATTTATTTGGGTTTTGTAATTTCGGTGAATGAGCTGAAGATGGATCTTGAGAAGGTTGAAGTAATCAGGAATTGGCCATCGCCGAGGAATGTTTTTGAGGTAAGGATCTTTCACGGTTTGGCAAGCTTCTACAGAAAATTCATTTGGAATTTTAGTGGAATTAGCGCAGCAATGATGGACACTGTGAAAAAGTGGCATAAGGTTTTCCATTGGACAGCAGAGGCTGAACGAAGCTTCAATCTGTTGAAGCAGAAGATAACTGAGCAGCCAGTGTTAGTGCTGCCTGATTTTCAGAAAACCTTCCAAGTGAAATGTGATGCTAGTGGGTATGTTGTTGGAGGGGTTTTAAGTCAGGATGACAGACCTGTAGCCTATTACAACGAGAAGCTGGATGATGCGAAGATGAAATACTCCACGTATGATAAGGAGTTCTATGCCATCATACAGGCATTGAAAAAGTGGAGGCATTACTTGATACCCAAGGAATTCGTTTTGTATAGCGATAATCACGCATTGCAGTTCGTGAGTCAACAGGAGAAGTTGAACCAGAAGCATGCGAAGTGGGTGGAGTACATGCAAAATTTCACATGCGTGATCAAGCACATTTCAGGGACTGCGAACAAGGTAGCTGATGCCTTGAGCAGAAAAAGTTTATTGCTGCAGGAATTCAGGGTCAAAACCTTGGGTTTTGAAAATTTAAAGGATATGTATGCAGGTGATGCCGATTTTGGTGAGGCATACGAGGCAAATGAGAACCCAGTTCTCAGGGATAGGAGTCCGTGGATAGACTACCTGATCCAGGAAGGATTTTTGTTTCGGGGCAATCAATTGTGCATTCCAGATTGCTCTATGAGAGAGAATTTGGTGAAGGAAAAGCACAGTGGAGGCTTAGCAGGTCATTTCGGACATGAAAAAACATTCGCCAAGCTGAGCGAATCTTACTATTGGCCTGGCATGCGCGCAGATGTTAAACGGTTTGTTGACAGGTGCCGGATATGTCAACATGCGAAAGGCCGAAAGAAGAACACAAGATTCTATCAGCCATTGCCCATACCTGAGAGGCCATGGGAGGCGATCAGTATGGATTTTGTGTTGGGTTTACCGAGAACGCAGAGAGGCGTGGATTCCATTTTTGTGGTGGTGGACAGGTTCTCAAAGATGGAACATTTTATTCCATGTCATAAGACCAGCGATGCCACGCACATCGCCAACTTGTTTTTCAAAGAGATTGTGCGATTGCATGGATTACTGAGAAGCATAGTCTCAGACAGGGATACCAAGTTCATAGGTCATTTCTGGAGGACGCTATGGAAGAAGCTGGGGACTGACTTAGCTTTCAGTTCTGCTTACCATCCACAGACAGATGGGCAGACGGAAGTAGTCAACAGAAGTTTAGGGGATCTATTGAGAAGCCTAGTGGTGGACCATCATAGCAGTTGGGATCAGATCTTACCACAGGCAGAATTTGCGTACAACGATTCGGTGAATCGGAGTACAGGTAAGAGCCCATTTCATATTTTGTATGGGACATAGCTGAGAGGAGTGTCTGAGCTCAGGGAGTCAGAACAGGCTGAAACTAGCAGTGCGAGAGCTGAGGAATTCGCTGAGGCAATGCAGGAACTTCACGCGCAGGTGAAGCAGCGATTACAGAAATCGAATCAAGAGTACAAGTGCAGAGCCGATCAAAGAAAGAGGCAGCTTCAGTTCGAAGGTGGGGACATGGTTCTCGCGCACTCGAGAAAAGAGAGGGTCCCAAGGGGAACATATAACAAGCTCAAGATGAAGAAAATTGGGCCATGCAGAGTCCTGAAGAAATTCAGGGAGAATGCATATGAGCTTGATTTGCCAGAGGGCATCCGGATATCTCCGATTTTCAACATTTCAGATTTATACCCATACAAGGCCGAAGATGCAGGAGCTGGAAGTGTTGAAGAACCAGTGATCTAGTGGCAGAAGCAGTTGCCAGTTGCGCAGAAACCTGAGATGGAGTGCATACTGGACAAGAGAGTAGGCAGGAAGACCAGGAGGAAACGATATTTTGAATACCTGGTGAAATGGAAGAACCACCCAGTGGAGGATGCCAGCTGGGAAACAGAGGCAGTGATACAAAAGCATGGGCATAGTGTGCGGGAGCTCATGGACAGGAGCCCATGAAATCTTTTGAGCCGAGGAGTATGATGCAGGAGCATCTATGACATCATCAAGTGAGCCAGCACGTGGAAAGAACATACAGCTGGACAACGCCAGCACATACATTTTTGAATTACTTTGAAGATTGTTGCACCGCCATTTAACTGAAGGCATTCAAAGCCGAGCGCACTTGTATTGTAATGTAGATAAGAAGGCATTTAATAGTTTTAATGCTGTTAGATAGGAATTAACTGTAGATTAGACAGTTTTTCTTTCGAGAGGGAAAACGGAATATAGGCACCCTCCTTTGTACATTGTAATTCAATTCTAGATTATTCAGCATTAGCATTGAGAGAAGAAAGAACAGAGCAGAGAGCTTCTGAAGAAACTCCATGTACAGACATTGAATTAATAGGAAAGCTTTGATTCAATTTCATGGGTGTGTTTGATCTCTGGGTGTTGTTGATATTATGTTGTTGCATACTTGCTTCTTTTTATGCTTATATTCTATATGTTGCTTATGTGATTGCCTATCAGGTTCGAAACCTGAGAGAATGAGAGAATAAGTTCCAAGTGTTTCACTGTTTGAACCAGGATATTCCTGCATATAGTGCAGTCGAATTCCTCCGCATAGAGTGCATTGAGGAGGTTCAGCCGTGAAGCTCTTATTCTCGTCGACCAGGATTGAGTTGGGATATTCAAACCATGCAGGTGAAGTGCAGGTCGGATTGAAGTCTCAGTAGCAAGTCTGAGAAAAGAAAGGCCGGGGTTGTTGTGACTGGGAAAGCGCAAAACCTGGAAAACTTCAACACTTTGAAGGTTGTTGAAGGTGGAGTGCAGGCATCGTGCTCGAAGTCTCTGAAGGAGTCCGAGTTGGTAAAATCTCAGGAGGGATAGTACCTTGGCTTCGGTTGCACAAGACGAAGCTGGTGAAGTGGAGAACTCTTCAAGAGGAAGAGAATCGACGACTTGAATTTGTTGTGAGGAGTCACGAAATTCCGCAAACCGTCAGATCGTGAAGGAGTTACGAGGGGGTTAACTTGCAGGTGCACGAGAGAATCCGTTGGCCATCGAATATCGGCATATCTGGGTTGGTGAGTGCAAGAGTTGCATGCACGTCGAAATCGCGAGTTGCGATTTTCCGATTAAATAGGAGGCGTCGATCATCGGAGGGACAGGTGGCGCGAGATCTCGAGGAATCGAGACTCGGCACTTCGGTGTTTTCTAAGTCGAAGGGAGCACGGAGGAACAGCAAAACCCTGAGTTGTGAAGGGTCCCACGGAGACAGAGTGGAGGACAACACGTGGCATCGCACATCGACATTTGGGGTTTTGAAAGGTGAGTAAATCGCTACCTTTCATCTGCCGATTTCCCGATAGGGAAATCCTCGATATACAGAGGCGTTGACCATTGACATCGGGGATCGGGATTCGGAGTTTCATATTGCATGGGAGGTGCACACAAGGTTCGTGAATCCGCGAAACCCGATTTCCCGACTGGCAAAAGGGAGATCGTTGAAGGAGCTTACTGTGGGTAGTGGACTCCCGAGTGGAGTGGAAGAGTTGTTAACTCTTTGGGCCGTGTTTTTGAAGGTTCTGGTGAGAGCGATCGTGTCGCAGAGGGAAGGTTGCGTCAAGGAGGGTGAAATGCGAGAGCAACCAAGTGGACAGGAAATTAACGCACCAACTTTCCCAGCTACAGAGACAGGTAAAGAGAAATAGTGTAATGTTAATCAAAATAATGAATTAGTTATTTCAATTATATTTCAACATATCGATATGATCATTTTCGTTGTTCCAGTTCATGACCCTGAATAGATGCCAGCTAACCCTTCTCATCGACGTACCGGAAGTATTGTACATGAGCGCACACAAACAATAGAAGGACAGGGCACATGAAATACAATGTCCTTGGATGATTATGATACCCCAATTGTCAATTTTATGAATGTAAAAAAATATAAATCAAAGAAAAATTAGATGTATAAATTCATGACTTGTATTTGGATCTTTATCAATGTTTATATGTTTATATGTTTTGATGACTATCCTGGTTATGCATGAATGTCTATATGTTTTCTATATAAATAAAATCATTTGTTGGGTATGGGGAATTGAGAGCGATGTGAGGGGGGGGAGGGGATATATGAGCTTCCACCTTCACGTGGTTGGCCCTGTTCAATAGAGAATAACCTATTCTCGAAACAAAGAGAAGCTCATTAAGGTATGCGACAACTTAATTTTTTTCTAGAGTATTTTACATAACTAAATGCATGCTTAATTGCTTATTAATTATTTACTCATATAAAAAATTTGTCTTTTATGATTCATGCAGGTCTTGGTGATGGAAATGATCTCATAGACAACTCTTATCAAGTTGTATGGGCTAATGGATTTGGCGAAAGGACAATGAAAAGGTAAGGGATTTGACGTGTTTTTAAAAGTAGATTTATACTAGTAAAAGTTCACAATCCTCATGAATATGTAGATATTGATATATATGCCAAGTTCCATGTGGTGTTTTTATTGTCTAATTTATTTGTTATTGTCAAGTTATTTGT
>JZKD02S1849292.1:32820-51308 GCA_000966675.3 Picea glauca | reverse complement strand
GTTGCCCCCTCGAAGAGGCCTGTGAACATTGCTATCTGAATCAAGTGCTATTTCTGTTCAAGTGCTATTTCTGTTGCTATTTCGTATATCATTTCTGTGTAATGTGAAGATTATGTTCGATATTTCACTGTTATTCTATTATTTATAGCATTTCGTTTCTGTTCTGCATATTTTATATATCTGGTATCTTGCAGTTAAGCCATTCACTAGAGTTCTTTACTTTCTGTAGTATGCCCATTAACATGGCAAATGAGGCCAGGTTCAAGTCCCGAAGAATTGGGTAAAATAGATAACCTGAGACATGGAAGCTAAGATGAATGAAGTCACAGTTTAGGTTTAGAGTTCTGACCTTGTTTGGCAGCTCGCAGGTATGTTAAACGCCTTATGGAAGGAGTCGGTATTCATGCTCGTGAGGTTGCTGTAGTAAATATGTATTTGGTCACTGGGAGGGAAGAAATCTAGAGTTACCTTCTATAAAACTGGATCTCAATCATATATGGTAGTAAGAGGATGACACCACTCCTCTCTTCTATGTATTTTGGTGGGTTTATGCTATTCTGTCAGAACTAAGAACGTGGATATCAAAGCAATTGAGGAAAATAAATTGTCTTGAGTATTTGAGTTCAATGCTGCAGAAGGAGAATTGAAGAGAAAGCAAGAGAATTTCAATTAAATACATGCAGACTTCCAAAGTTTTTATATATGTCATTGTTTATCCAAAGACGCCTACATTCATATATTGTGGGGTTGAGGAAACCGAGTCCATAGGTTGGTTGTCTTGAGCAAGCCCCAAAACTATTAGAACTGTCCTTTGAAGAATTGGACGTATGCTGGGTTGGCACTATTGTGGACGCCCATCTAAATACATAGTCGCACTGCTAGATATTCCAAAACGCCCCTTATTGAATCTTCTTTCATTCATCTTGAACTTCTATTATTGCTACGAGCTCATCAACACAGAGAGCGCGTCATCAAACACATAGCGCCCAAATGAATTCCAACAAATCTAACACAGAGTAGTAAGGCAAAATCGTTTTCTGTTCAGAAAACTCTTTATCAGGTATATAGCCGAAGACAAAAGGATTATGCATCCACAATGTAACAACAGAAAGAATCAGACAAAAAGAAGCAGACTACGTTTTTATCTCCAGAAGTTTTCAAATGCTGAATTTCTACAAACTTTTACCAGGAGATGATACAAGATGCAGTTGTCGTTAGGATGAGGCATGTGGAAAGGTTTTGGGCTTGGTAGTCGCGTTTTTGTTTTTTTGCCGGTTAAATATGTAATATATTTTCTTATTATTATTTTATTTTTTAGCTATGGTTTTTATATTATATATATATTTTTAACTCTTGTTTCTCTATACCATTAACACACACACACACACACACACACACACACACACACACTCACACACATATGTATGTATGTATGTATGTATGTATGTATTTTGTTATATAGTTATCTGTTTAGAAAAGCCTAGGAAAAATTGATATTATACCGTTTCATTTTTTTTATTTTTTTTTCAGGGTTGGAATAGTTCCATTCCTGAACTGTCCTTCTCACATGCGAGTAGGTGGGTAGGCCCTTAAGGCTCCAGTGCTTCAAACTAAATCTCTAATACCATATTTAGTGGCCAAAAATCAACAAGCCTAGTAAAATCCTTACAACTACGCATAACATTTCTAACATAGAATTTCTGAGTGCGTAAATAATTCATTAGCTTCAAATAAGCATATAAAATTTCAGCAGAATTTAACATTTAACATTTAACTACAGCATAAAAATAACTTAGCAATTTCATAAACAAATTACCTGCTTCGGATGATAATTTCTGCTGATATGATTGTCCCTTCCCTGCTTCCTTGTTGTTGCCTTGCTGTTGCCTGATGCACTAATCAACTCTACCCAAACCGACTAACCTCCCAAATCTCCCAGCCAACTAGGAGCAGCCTGTCTGGCTCCGTAGCTCCAGGAAACCGAAAGGAGTCCTGGCCCCCTTGTCCAAAACCCCTAGCAACCTAGTGCCCCCTGCAATGATACTCAAAGACTGCAGAACTCCACCACAGAACCAAAAAATCCAAGCAAAGAAACCAAAACTCTCGTCCCCCTCCAAAATGCTTCCCCCCAAAAATGATGATCCCCCTTCACGTAAGACTCCTCCTGTCATATCCCTCCTTCACCGACTCTTTCCCCCTCATTAATTTCCTTATCCCTTTATTCATTATCTTATCCTCTTATTTAATGTCTTATCCTTTTATTTAATGTTTCTTATCCTTTTATTTAATGTTTCTTATCCCCTTCGTATACGTAAGTCCTTAATAAATTAAATTATTAACCCCTTTAACTTATTACCCATGTCATTGAATGTGATATGTAATCGATTAATTAATTAATTAATTAATTAATTAATATTTAATTAATATTATTAATGCTAATCAATATTTAATTAAAACCATATTAGGACAATTAATTATCAAATTAATTATAATTAATAATCCTTAAACATCTATTTAAGCAGGGTTGTTACATACATGAAGGGTCCAATAGTAGCACTCGGCCCAATATCTCAAGGCGCCAAATAAGAAGGCTAGAGCATACCCTTAGCCGTACTACCCGATGTAACACCCCAGGTTCTGAACCCCCATTTTAAATAATGTATTGTTACAATGCTCAGAGGCCAGAGTGCCCAAACAATTATTAAAAGGCCAGTGTGCCTAAGAAATGTAATGATCATTACTAATAATAAACACATTGTTGGATGTTATACAGACAAGGACTAGAGTTATAGGGGGCTATGATTCCATAAGAGATGGGGCTTGAGGGGATAAATTTTATTTCCTATTCTATTTACCATTTTTTTTAAGGGATGGGATCAGTTATGTGAGTCTCTTAGGGGAGGCCAAGAGGTTCTTGATTCCCTATGAAATACTTAAACCCGCCCCTGGAGTATTCGGG
The DNA here is from genome assembly GCA_000966675.3 of Picea glauca. Taxonomy (NCBI): domain Eukaryota; kingdom Viridiplantae; phylum Streptophyta; class Pinopsida; order Pinales; family Pinaceae; genus Picea; species Picea glauca. Next base: position 48,349 of record JZKD02S1849292.1, on the reverse strand, counting down.
GCATTGGCTGATAGCGCGTTCGCTCATTTTCTCATTCACTCCTTTATCCGTTTATGTGTTCATTCACTTTCTCACTCGTTCCTTCATTATATCCTTACCTATCACTCATTGATCCATGCTCACCCACATATTGGCTTGGGAAGGGAAACAAACTGCCAAATATTAGCCATGGTATTGTTGGTTGTAGTGGTAGCTGGTGTAATCCAATCATGACTTGAGGTGTGCATGTATGAGATGCATTGGCCTATGTCCAACCTTGTTCATAGTTGTGAGTCCTAAGAGTTCTAGCATTGAGATTCTAGACCATTTGCGTTGGAGCCCAAAATAAGGAGAAGGATTGTCTGAGGGACTACATGGAAGAGAAGGGTGGAGGTCCATTCTCTTGGGTGGTGTAGGCTGGGTAGAAAAGAGGTGGGTACTGGGATTGTTGCGAGTTTTGGGAAAGCCTGTGAGAGCTTGAGTGCTGACTGGTTTGGGGAAGCCAAGTAACACTCTGAAACCGTCCTTGTCGATTCATAGCCCTGGCTCGGGGGTGACACTGATGTTGAGATTTGGAGTAGTAGTGTCTATGGTTGGGCGGAACGTCCTTGGTCTGCAACCAGTTGGTGTCATATTTATAAAGATAATTTCTCTCTGTTATGGTAGTATTTACCTGCATATGAATGTATTCTGCTGTGTATTTATTAATTGTTTAATTGAATCTTTAGAATATGCATGTTTTTTGCTTATTGTTGTGCATGTGATTATATATTTTCTTTTATGTGTCCTTATTATTTTAAAAGGTTTGATAAGAGAATGAAGTCCAAGGGTGGGCCTGAAGGTGGCATACCTCGGCTTGTGGGAGGTCAGGGTATGTTACAGATTGGTATCAGAGCTTCTAGTTGAAACATCGGGCCGATATGGGCCATATTTGTTGATCAGAGTCTCGTGGTTGAGATTGAATTCTAACCATGAAGTTCAAAATCTTAGGAGGAATGACATTGCAGAATATACACAGGAGTTAGAAAATTAGAGATCCTTTGTAAGGGTTCGAAGGACCGTGATTGGCCCCTTTGAATTTGGGAGCGATCACCACTATGGAATCAAGAGAGATTCAGGATCGTTGGATTGGAGGTAGGTGAACAAGGTTCGTCTGATGAAAGTGAAGAAAAGGTTAAGTTAGATCCGTCAAATCTCATTGGAGAGAGATCGACGACCAGGAGGCCTTGCGGGGAACCAAGTTGCACGAGATTTAATTCCTCAAGGTGGTCCCACAATCCAAACCATGGTTTCACCGAGGGGTTACATTTCAGCGTTAGAAGAATTACAGGGAGAATGGTGGGTTACTCCAAACCATCAATGCGTTCCCCCGCAAATTGAAAGGAATTAAGTGATGTGACATGTTAGTGCTCAAACATAAAAACTCCGAAGAGATGAAGTATAACTAGACCGTTGATCAAAGTGGACATGTGGCAGGATATCATGCACTCTGACGGATAACCACTTCAAAAGAAAGATAGAACTTTGGAAGTCTGGAGTTCATTCGGACATCCATCAACAAGGACACTCGATGCAAAATCTCTTACTTCAAAGACTTAGTACTCTAGAAGGTTTTGTAGAGAGAAGCACTAGGGAAAGAATTACCGAAGTCCCAAAGTCCGGGGTTAATATGGACTGTCCAATATGGGAGACACATGTCAACAGATTGGCCAGTTCAGGAATTCAGAGTTCGGGAGAATTGGAAGTGTGCTAGTTTGAAACTCCCAAAGCCCGAAGAGCCAATGTGGTGGGGCATGATGACATCACCTGGAGGTGATGTGGACCCCAGAATTCTGAAGTGATGTGGCTTATGGATGTCACCTAGGGTGACATGGACACATGGAATGTGTTCCATGTGTCAGTGAGTTTTGAACACGTGGAGGATTGAAATGTCAGTTAGAATGCAACACATGTCGCCTACCCAATTGGGCCACGTGTTCGATTCTATTATTTCACCTTGTGGTAACGTATCGTGTAGTCTGGAGACTAGGCACTCCAGAGGAAAAATATGTGATAGTTGGCATTGGGTCGAGAAATCCTGAAGAGATGAAGCGATTTAGAACCGTTGATCTATGAGAGACACTCATCGATGGATCGCCAACTTAGGGAGAAATCACTCTGGGAGAAATTGAAGGAAGATATTTTGAAACTCCCAAAGCCCAAAGAGTCGAAGCGATTCATAGTCGTGTATCTATGGGAGGACACATGTTGACAGATCGTGAACTCTGGATAAAAACATTCCAGGAGGAATAAAGTGGGGGAAGTTGAGACTTCTGAAGGCTGTCTCAATGATCCTCATGAAAGAGGATGAGGACAGTTGATCTGTTCCTAGTTGAAGGTTTCAAAGTTGCAAAGCACCAGGAAGGATTTGGGCATGGTTTCGAGCCATGGTGACCTGGGGAAGTGGTTTGAAGGGAGTTCCTACGAAGAATTAAATTTTGTATCAGCTAAGGGATAACATGGAAGTGTTATACAATGCATATAAATACATATATGTTCTTCATGAATTGAGAAGAAAAAGGACGTTGAAGCATGGTTTCTTGGACTCGGGAGATATTTTCAATTGCATAACTATTCATCAAACCTGGAAGCCAGGATTGCCACCTACCATTTACATGGGAAAGTTGAACATATTAATGAGAATAAGATCACTTGGAAGAAGTTCAAGAAGTACTTCCAGAAGGAGTACCTCTCATAGAATTTCTATGACAAGAAAATGCAAGAGTTCTTTTAACTCGGGCTGAGAAGCATGACTATGGCAGAATATGAGAAGAAATTAATTGGATTGTTAAAATATGTTGGTTTTATAAATGATGAAAAGGTAAAGATACATAGGTTTTTGAGTGTATTTCCAACCTTTTATAAAGAAAATATTAGGTATGATGAACCCAAGACCTTGACTAAGGCCATCAGGAAGGCTAAATACCTATATGTGAAAAGACAGGGAAGAGAATCCTTGTAGAAAACTTGGAAGGATAAGAGGAAGGAGAAGTCCGATCAGAGGAGGAAAGGATTCAAACCTCCCTTCAATAGGAATAAGCCTAATAGAAATCATCAAGAGAAGTATTCTAAGGGTGAATCCAAGAAAGAAGACTCCTTGGGAAAAAGAGGAAGACCACCTATCCAATGTTGGGGATGCAAAGAAGATCACCTGTACAAGGATTTCCCACATAGAAAGGATAGAGTGAATACTATGCACAATGTCTAAGAGGCTACAAAAGTTGAATATATGGGAAGAATCTATGTAGCTTTAGATGATCGAAAAGAAAAGTACCAGTCCAATATGACCGAGGTGGAAGATAAGATCATAAATCAGACTATTGTTATTTTAATTGATTTAGGAACAAGTCATTGTTACATTGATCCTAAAATAGTGGATAGATTACATTTGGAGAAATGTAATCTTGGAAAATTGAGTTTGTTTCAGCTAGCCAATGGAACCAAAAGGAGAATCCATGATATGGTCAGAGGATATTCCATAATTCTTAATGTTGTGAATACAAATGATGATCTAAATATCATACCATTGGGGTCTTATGATATTGTAATTGGAATGGATTGGCTGGACAAGCATCATGCTGTCCTAGATTATCATAGAAATACATTTACATGTCTTGATGGGGATGAAAAACAGATCATTGTGAAAGGAGTTCCAAGACCCATCTCTACAAGGGATATTTCATCCTTAAAGTTGAAGAGATGTTTTAGAGAAGTATGTTAATTGTATGCATCTCATGTGGAAGAGCCAAAAAATACAAAGGCGCCAAGCCTTGAATATTTCTCGGTACTATAGGAATTTGAAGATGTATTCCAAGAAATACCAGGGTTTCCACCAATAAGGGAGATAGATTTCTCAATTGATCTAGTTCTTGGAGCTGCCCAGGTGTCAAAAACACCTTACAGAATGAGCACACCAGAGTTAAAAGAATAAAAAATGTAGTTGGAGAAATTGTTGAAGAAAGGGTACATACATCCAAGTGTTTCACCTTGGGGAGCACCAATACTTTTTGTCAAAAATAAGGATGGAACCTTGAGGCTGTGTATTGACTTTTGACAAATGAATAAGTATACTATAGATAACAAGTATCCTCTACCCAAAATTGATGACCTCCTTGATCAGCTAAGAGGAGCAAATATATTTTCAAAGATTGACCCAAGGTCATGATACTATCAGGTAAGAATCAAGGAAGAAGACATTCATAAGACATTCTTTACAACTCGGTATGGGAACTATGAATTTGTAGTGGTGCCATTTGGACTGACCAATGCATCAACTATCTTTATGTTCTTAATGAATGGCATATTCATAAATTATTTGGATAAGTTTGTCATAGTGTTATTGAATGACATAATTATCTACTCTAAGTCTGAAGAGGAGCATGAGCATCACTTAAGACTGGTATTGCAAGTGCTGAGAGAACATCAATTGTATTCCAAGTTGAGTAAGTGTTATTTTTATCAAAAGAAGATATATAACTTGGGACACATTATCTTAGACCAGGGCACAACAGTACATCCAGAAAAGATTGAAGCCATTAGAGGATGACCAACACCCAAAAATGTGTCAGAAGTGAGATATTTTAGGGGATTGGTTGGTTACTACAGAAGGTTCATAGTAGGGTTCTCTAAGATTTCTCATCCCATCACTTCTTTGCAAAAGAAGGGAACTAAATTTGAATGGACATCTAAGTGTGAAGAGAACTTTAATCTATTGAAGGAATTACTTACTAGTGCACATGTGTTAAATATTTTTGACCCATATGAAAGTTTTGTGGTATGTACAGATGCATGTAAGGAAGGACTTGGGGGAGTCCTCATGAAAAATGGACATGTCATTGGTTATGAGTCCAGAAAGATTAAGGATCATGAGAGGAACTATGGCACACATGACTTGGAGCTTGTTGCCATTGACCACACCTTGAGGATGTGGAGAATTATCTCATGGGGAAGAGATTTGAACTAAGGACAAACCACATTGGCCTGACGTATCTTTTTGAAAAGCCAACCTTGAATGCCAGGAAAACAAAATGACTGGAATTTTTAAGTGAATATGACCTCGATATCAAGCATATCAAAGGAAAATATAATAAAGTTACCAATGCATGTAGTAGAAGAGTGCATCTCACTCATGCTACTACCGTCAATATGCATCAGTCAGAATTGAAAAGCATAATTTTAGATGGTCTTGTTACAGATCAACATTACCTATAGTTAAAGGAAAGATTACACCAAGGAGATGTACAACAAAAAATAAAGGAGTATGAGATAAAGGAAGATGCATTACTCATGCATAAGAATAAAATCTATGTTCCTAGTTCCAGAGAACTGAGGAATTTGGTATCGAAGGAAATGCATGATATTCCTTATGCTAGACATTCTGGTTATCAGAAAATGATTATAGCAGCAAGAAGCCAATTCTTTTGGCCAGGAATGAAAAAGGATGTTGATGATTACATTTCTCGATGTATGGAATGTCAAAAGGTGAAGGTTGAGCATAGGCACCCAGCAGGTTTGCTGCAGCCATTACCAATGCTAGAGAAGAAATGGGAAGTGATAACCATTGACTTCATAACTAAATTACCTAGGACAACAAGGAAACATGATTTAATCATGGTGGTGGTTGAAAAATTAACAAAGGATGCTCATTTTTTTCCTGTAAAGACAACACATACAGAGGCTAATATTGCAGAAATTTACATGAGAGAGATTGCTAGGTTGCATAGGATACCTAGGAAAATTGTCTCGGACAAAGATACAAAATTTACCTCCAATTTATGGAGGGGATTGTTTAAATGATTTGGTACAAATATAAAATTTATCACAACATACCATCCCCAATTAGATGGACAAATAGGTAGGGTCAACTGAATAATTGAAGACATGTTGAGAATGTATGTGATGGATAAGCCATCTAAGTGGGAAGATTACTTTCACTTGGTCGAGTTTGCATATAATAATGGGTATAAAGGTTCATTGAGAATGAGCCCATTTGAAGCCTTGTATGGTTGGAAATGCAATACTCTAGTGAGTTGGGACAACCCAACAGATAGAGTGGTACTTGGGCCATAGTTGCTCAAGGATATGGAAGACCAGATGGTTAAGATCAAGCAGAATTTAAAGGCAGCTTGGGATAGACATAAATTTTATGCATATAAGAACAAGACAACTAGAGAATTTAAAGTAGGGCAGCATGTACTTCTAAAAGTGAAGCCCAAGAAAAGCTCTTTGAAATTGGGTAGCTGTACAAAACTGGCAGCTAGATTCTGTGGTCCATTTGAAATATTGGACAGAATAGGGCCAATTGCATACATGCTTGCATTGCCTGCTTCCATGACTGTGCATAATGTATTTCATGTCTCTTTACTAAATAAATATGTACATGATCATAACCATGTTATTGATTGGCATATGATTCAGGTAGAGATAGAGGGATATTTTCAGGTCCAACCATTGTCGGTATTGGATAGAAAGGTCAAAATGCTCCAGAATCGAGTTATAGAGCTATTAAAAGTTTAGTGGACATGCTACGGTCCTAAATATGCTACCTAGGAGCATGAAGATTCCATGTGGGAAGGATACCCATAGCTTTTTGAATAAAATTTGAGATTTTGATCTTTATTTTTTATATGCACCAAAGATAGTGCCAAAATAAGGGGGAGGGGATGTAACACCCCAGGTTCTAAAGCCCCATTTTAAATAATGTATTCTTACAATGATGAGAGGCCAGAGTGCCCAAAAAGTTACTAAAAGGCCAATTTTCCTAAGAAATTTAATGTTTTGATCATTATTAATAATAAACACATCATTGGCTACTAGACGTACAATGACTAGAGTTATAGGGGGCTATGATTCCACAAGAGAGGGGGATTGAGGGATAAATTTTATTTCCTATTCTATTTACCCTTTTTGTCTAAGGGATCGGATCAATTATGTGAGCCTCTTGGGGGAGGCCAAGAGGTTCTTGATTCCCCATGAAATACTTAAAACTGCCCCTGGACTGTTGGGGGCGGTTGGTCAATAGCTCGTTCTCTCATTTTATCATTCTCTCCTTCACCTGTTTATGCGTTCATTCACTTTATCACTCATTCATTCATTCTATACTTACCTATCACTCATTGATCCATCCTCACCCGCGTCTTGGCTTGGGAAGGGAAACAAACTGTTGAAGATTAGCCACGGTATTGTTGGATGTAGTGATCACTAGTGTAATCTAGCCATGACTTGAGGCCTGCATGTATGAGATGAATTGGCATGTGTCCAACCTTGTTCAAAAATACGAGTCCTGAGAGTTCCATCATTGAGATTATGGACCAGTTGCGTTGGAGCCCAAAATAAAGAGAAGGAATTCTTGAGGGACTTCGTGGCAGAGAAGGGTGGAGGTCCATTCTCTTGGGTGGTGCAGGTTGGGTAGAAGAGAGATGGGTACTGGTATTGTTGTGAGTGTTGGGAAATCCTGTGAGATATTGAGGGATGACTATTTTGGGGAATCCAATTAACACTCTGGAACCATCCTTATGTATTCATAGCCCTGGCTCGAGGTTTACACTGTTGTTGAGATTTGGAGCAGTAGTGTCTACGGTTGGGTGGAATGTCCTTGGTATGCAGCTAGTTGGTGTCATCTTTATAAAGATAAGTGATCTCTGTTATGGTAGTATTTACTTGTATATGAATGTATTATGTTGTGTATTTACTTATCGTTTAATTGAATCTATAGAATATGGATGCTTGTTGCTTATTGTTTTGCATGTCATTAAATATTTCTTTTATGCATCCTTATTAATTTAAAACATTCAATAAGAGAATGAAGTCCAAGGGTGGGCTTGAAGGTGGCATACCTGAGCCTATGGGAGGCCAGGGTGTGTTACACTCGACTACCCAGGTACTAGAGAGTATCTTCCTGACTGTTGTTCTTAGTGGAACTATAGCAGTCAGGAGACTTATTTCTTTATCTATGGAGGGCTTCACGAGATCTAGGTTGATCCATATACAGGTGTTTTCTGATGCGCTACCACTCGAAGTGGTACCAATAGGGGTTACAAGGGGGGCCAATATATGTTTTATTAAAAACCACTTGTATTTCCTGTGTGTATGACTCCCCTACTACAGGTTTATGCGAGTAACGATAGATCTATGTAGATTAAAGACACCGTAATACGTCTCTACCCTCAAAACAAATTTACCCGACAAGTCTTTCCCTGGAAATAGATTTGGTACCACTTGCAATATTCTAGATATAATATAGTATGAAAAATATAAATATTTTTCAAGCAATGGAAGAACAACAATGATATATCGAGAACAATATCAGAATAATACTAGAATAAAACCAAAAAGATCACCTTTATTAATGATGGAAATTTTCACTTACCTCTTTGAGGGGGAAACATCTAGCAGAGCAAATATATATTACAATAATATCCAAGACAAAAATATCCAATGTCTCCTACTCTTATTTATACTAATTCTACCTTCTAAGGAAACTTCTAGAGGAATATCTTTTTAAAAGTGGAATCTTCTATTATTTCTTCTTACATTGACTTATTCTCCTTTATTTATTAGGATTTATTAACTAATGTCAGCCTTTATTACATAGAAAACATATCCTACTAACTAGTGACACATGGAGATGGATTAGGATCATATCCTAACACAAGGCATCACAACAGGCTCCCCTAAGACCAGTTGTTCCCATTGAATGGAAAATCTCCTCAAAAAAGGTCACTTTGGCATTATTTCCCAACTCCACTCCATTCAATCCATTGAGACGCCCTCTATGCATCCTGACCTCCAATCTATCCTCTCTCGACACCGAGTTGTTTTCTCCACTGCCAAGAAAATTCCCCCTTCCCATGTTGTCCATGATCATTCCATTCCTCTCAAACTAGGTGGTCTTCCTCCCAATGTTCTCCCTTATTGTCATCCCTTTTCCTAGAAGAATGAAATTGAAAAAATTGTTCAAGAATTGATTGAAGCGGGTGTTATTCATTCTAGTACCAACCCCTATTCTTCTCATGTGGTTATGGTACTCAAGAAAGAAGGTACTTGGAGAATGTGTCCCAATTTTTGTGGCGTAAAAAAAATCACAATCAAAGACAAATTTCCCATTCCTGTCATCGATTACCTATTAGATGAATTAAGTGGTGTTCAACACTTCTCCAAACTTGATCTTCGTTCTTGCTATCACCATATCTATATGAAATAAGAATACATTTCCAAGACTACATTTAGAACACATGAGGGTCAATATGAGTTCTTGGTATTTCCCTTTGGCTTGTGTAATTCTCCCTTCACTTTACAAGTTCTCGTTAATCATGTCTTCCATCCTTTTCTCCGTCATTTTATCTTAGTTTTCTTTTATGATATTGTAAAACCCATGTTTCCCCCAGCTTGTAATTAATCATAATTAGTGATTTCCATGCAATGGCATATTGTAAATGTATCACTTCTTAATTGAAAATTCCAACAACTGAATTTAGGGGGAAGCCTTGAATGTATGAGCCATGATACCACTAGAGGAATGAGATAAGGTTTTATTATGCTAAAGGACCAATCCATTTTTTTGATGTATTATTTTAGAAATATTCATAATTTTCCCTTAGCCATGATATCAAGGAAAATCAGTTAATGAGGGAAGATTGGTGGTTGAACAACCAACCACCCTCAATGAATAAAGGCATGGGGGGCTTGTCTAGAACAAAAAATATGTCAACCAAAGGTACCCAGTGTACCATTCCACAATCCCCAAGGTTGACTCAAGTTCCTTCTAACAAAAGGAAGGGTACGAGTTGAGAACCTTCCATATTTCATGTAGGAAATGCATAAGGGGATAAGGAAAGAAGAATGAGTGTGTGCAGGGGGATGCCAAGAGGAATACCTCACATGATGGAGGAAATAGAGTGCAGCCTTTGTATGTACAAAAGAAGAAATCGAGGAGAGTTAGAGAATCAAAAGAAGACATATAATCCAAGAGAAGACAACTCGAGGGAGTTTAGGGAGAGAAAGGAGTTGGTGACAGGACTAGGTTGAGAACCAAAGAGCCTATCTAGAGTTGAGAGGATGTGAGATTGGTGTTGGAAGGCATATGATAAAACTTGAAAAGGTTCGATCTAGAAGAGGTGAAACTAGAGAGTTCCCTAGTGGTCATGGCTTGGCACGGGGGTGACCTGCAACTAAAGTGACTGAGCACATAAAGCCTATGGATGGGTGGAACGAATATTACCCAAAGTTAGTTGGCTAGTATATCATGTAAATGGATAAGTATTTCCTGTAAAATGTGTAATATATTTAAATCGTAGATTCCTATAGGTGTGTTATGGATAAATTCTATATTTTTATGCCTCTTGTTTGTGTAGTAGAAAAATTGTTGTAATGGGATGCCTGTGAAAAGAGAGCAGGATTATAAATTAAGAATGCATAAATACCCCTTAGGAGGAATGGAAATCATATCCTGAGATATGCATGGAATGTCTTAGTGTCTAAGAAAGGCCTCTATGTGGTTAAAGAGTCTTAATTCTACTATGGGGTCCCCTATCTTGGTAGAAGTAGTTTGCATGATGCAAATCTCCACCTAAAGTGGTGAACTAGTAATTCCATACTTGGTTTACAGGGGAAATACAAATATATTGAATTCTTAGTGAGACTTAGAGAATGCTTGAAAGAAACCATTGAATGACTAAGTGTTACACATCAAAATTACTCACTTCAATGATGACCTATTGTCGTCGTTACAAATGTCGCAAGTGTTGCATTTTGTCCGCAAGTGTCACAAACATCATACTGCCATATTGCCTATGTAATCTCTCTAAAAACATCACAGGGACACTTAAGACACCTTCAAATACTGGTTTAAGAAAGAGAAATCATGTGAAAAAGAGTACAAAGCTTTTTCCATGGATAAAACTGAATTTTGAAGGGCAGCACTCCCCTACCAACTGTCAGGGAGTGCTAGCGCTCAATACCCTTCTTTGGGGAATATTTGCAATGCTATGTGCACCCTTTTGGGGGAGAGATGACCTGTTTGAGCAAATTTTGGGTTGTTGAGGAAAATCAGGGAAAAATCCCCTTCATCTCTGGAGTTGGTTTGATTCGAATCTGAGGTCAAGGCTCGATCTTAGGGAGGATCCACAACTGATGGAGAAGAATCCTCAGCCTATCCCAAGAATATCTAAGGTGGTTGGGTCTCTCCAAGATTATATAAGGAGGCCTTCTCATGGTGAAAGGAATATATGGAGAAATTGAGAAGCACCAAACTTATGATCTCATAAGGAAGGGGAGACATTGAAGGCATCAAACTTATGATCTCATAAGGGAGATATCATTGAAGCATAATAAGTTTGTGTGTGGGTTACTTAAGAAAAGGGTTGGACAAGGAGATATGGGAGAGGTTGCTGCACCTTCATCAAAGGTCTATAAGTATTCTCTATTGTTCTCATTAATATATAAATGTTCTTGGCCTATTTCTTTCAAGGTTGTGTTTATTCTACATGAACTTGTCTCTATTAGATAGATCTAGTTTCAATCTAATCTTAGTAGAATAGGAATATTGTTCTATCATTGTTTGGTTTGCAAGAATTATCGAGGAGCTTGGGGATCAAATCTCAAATCAGACTCTGTGAGGACGAACATCATTAAAAAGGTACACCTTTCTTCCTCTTCTCTATACATTAGTTTAGCTATATTTAAAAGGATATCAAGGACCAACATTAGCACCCTTTCTGTCTTGGTCTTAGGAGTCTAGAGCCCAAGATAGAATCCACTTGTCCATAGGAGGATTTATCTGTAACATAAATTGGTGACTCCACTAGGGAGATCGAAGCTTTCAGTTTTGGTTTCCTTCCTAGGTCTTGTTTTGGCCTTTGCTACCTTTTGATCTTATTCATACTATTTCTCTGATTCTTAGATGTGTTGATTGACTCTTTACTTCATCCCATACACTTTGAATTTCTTAGTTTGCTTGAGTTTTTGGATTTTGGGGAATTTTTTCTGAATTTTGAGAGGATAACGCTCCCCTTCCTTTGCTACCAGAGCGTTGGCACTCCCTTTCAAGCTCCCACACAACGTTGCAACACTCTTGTGCCCTTGACACCAGAGCGTTTCTCTTTTTCTGTTAGAAATATTGTAGGGATTTTATTTCTGAGTCTTTTTATGTTGATTGCATTTTCTCATAGTTATTACCACCTCAATGGATCTTTGTTTTGGCCTTCAACACCTTGATTCCTGAGAATTGATTACCTTTTGTTTGGATTTTTTGACATTTTTTCCTTACTTTGAGTCACTCTTTTTCTTTGAAGATTTGGAGTCGATCTACTGCTTTCTCATTTATCTGATTGGGCGAAAACTGTTGTAAGGAATTCAAGGATCTATTCACTTTTCCATTTGATATTTGAGGTCATTTTTCCAAGAAATTCCTGGTTGTTCATCATCCATTAACCTTCTCCTACCTTCACTTACATTTACACCAATTTTCATGCATTCTAGGTGAGTTTTTTTAATTTTTTGCTCTTTTTCTGAGTTTCTGGGAGGACTAGCACCCCCCCTAGGCAATACCAAAGTTCCAACACTCCCCTACAATGTTTTAGGGAGCATTGAAACACTCTGTACCGTTGTGTTAGGGAGAGATAGTCTCTTTTTTGAGTGTTTTTGCCTTCTTCTGCTCAGTCTTTTGCAACCTTTTTTATAGAGATGTTTACCCACAGTCTGTGGTTGGTTTGTGAAGTTGTTTGGATTGGTTTTTGACGGTTTTTGATGCTTATCACTACCTATTTTCTTGATTGGTGCTTGAAATCTTTTTTAGAAATGTGAAATTGCCTTTTCTAGCTGCTTTTCTGCATAGGACAATTTTGAGTGATTTATCTTTCTCCCTATATTTTCTTGGATTCTTCTCTGCATTTTAGTGTGTTACTTGAATGACTGATTGGTTGTATAATCCTTGATGGTGTTGTTTATTTTTAGAACAAGTTTCTACTTGTTTTATTTCATACCTCACTGCCTTGAGTGCATGCTTTGTTTGTAGCCCTTTTGCTTCATGTCTTTTGCATCTGCATAGGACTCTTTCTCATGATTGAAAGCAATGGAGAATTGAAGGTTTTTTATTTACTTTCTATATACATCATAATAAAAAAAAGAAGATAAATTCATTTTTTCTTTTGGGTAGTGAAACTAGCTTGCATTTGAAGTAGCAAAATTCCATGGTTTTTGGCATTTTGGGACATTGTGCATCTAGAATGATGAATGTTTTCTCCTTCTCGTAGCATAGATTTCATATAAATGAAAAGATTTCATATTCATGTCTTTGCATCACTTTCGAGTCATTCTAAACACCATATTGTCCATGCCATTTTCCTTTTGAGTAACAACAACCTTAAAAATAAAGCGCTAAACTAAAATTGATTAGACATTTTTATATTTTCTGGTAGGAAACCTACATTAGATTAGTTGTAGGGATTTGGAATAGGTGTGAAATATAAATTTCCAAAGCCGCAAACAAACATAGGATCTTGTGTTAGGGAGAGGTGAAATCCAATTGCTACATTTTTTCCTGGGAAGCCCTTCTCACACAAGGGTCAAACCTGAGGTCACATTGAGACTAACAAAGTTACTCACCCTTCTTTGTTGGTCTTGGTGTAGAGATTGCAGGTATTATGGGAGTCTCTTGAAGGTATACCCACAATGATGAGTGGAAGCCTTTCAAGTTGATTTCGGGCTAGATACTCTTCCCTTGCACGTGGATTAGACTGTTGACTGTTTCCCCAAGCATCACTGTTGTAGTTGGTAACCTTAGTGGCCTATATCTTTAGGGTCTTTACACAAGGTGATTGTGCAGGGGAAATTATTCACAGTACCTGGAATCGACATTGGCCAAACTCACTCAGGTTCCTTGGAGGGTCAATCCACAATTACTGTGTGGAAGATTGCACCAAGCCGTAAGTTCGTTAAGCAAGTCATCAACGTAATTTTTCCACCCGCTCTATCTCATCCCCTTCTTACTTTGTTCCCATGATTTTGGATTTCATCACCAACTAGTGTGCTCATTGTGAGAAGGTTTTTTTTGCTCACTTGCTTACTAGATTTCAGGCATGTGTTGTTTGTTCTCCCTAGCAGAATCTATGTTGGACCTTTATTTTTTATGGCGTCAGATCCTAGAATGACCAATGAAGGAACCCCTTTGCCAGGGGAACCCTTTGTTTTTCCTTCTTAGGAAAAATTTGGTCCTCCTTACATATCTACTTTGAGCCTTCCAGGTCTCACAATTGGGTTACTGGTATGGTTGTTTTCCACTCCGGTGATCTCGAATGCAGGTGATTTAGATGTAAGCACACCACCCACACATCAACCTCATGTTGACCTTTCTCCTTCTTCACCTAGTGAAAGATCTAAAGAGAGTAGCTAGGTTGATGATAAGAATAAGAAACGAAAAGAGAAGAAGAAGAAACATAAATGGACCAATCCTCCAACTACATCAAATATTGGATCCAAGAAACCAACTACTGTTAATAGTACTAGGAGTGTTGATGAGGTCATTAAGACTAAAATGAATAATATGAAACCCAAATTCCCTTGTAGTGTTTGTAAGGGTGACCACTTTCTGATGGATTTCCCTGGTCTTCCCAAGGTCTTAGAAATGTGGTCTTCTACGTCATCAGCCCCTGTTGGACATGCTGGTGATACCCTGTCAACTAGTGACATTAAGGTTGGTAAGAAGAAGACAACTATCAAGTTTCCTTGAATGTTATGCAAAGGTGATCATTACTCTCACGTTTTTCCTCGTATGGATGAGGTTTATTCTCTTTTGAAAAAACTTCAACTTCCAAATGGTTATTGTAATATTTCCCCCAACCCATCATTAGTTGATGGACTGGTCAATCTGGTTCCATCCTCAGTCAGTCTGATTGATTAGGTGGTCAATCTGGTTTCAACCTCGGTCGAACCACTACCCAAAGTAGTTGATATAGTTCCATCATCAATCAGCCCCACTTTTCATCTGGAAAGTGAAACCCAAGTGACTGATCCAGTCCCTTCCTCGGTTAGTCCCACCCTTCATCCAAAGAGTGCCAAAGTGGTCGATCTAGTTCTACCATTGGTTGATCCCAGTCCTCCCTTGAGGAGTGCCAAAGTGACTGATCCAGTCCCTTCCTCGGTCAGTCCCATCCTTCGTTTGAAGAGTGCCAAAGTGGTTTCTCTGGTTACATCATCGGTCGATCCCACTCCTCCCTTGAAGAGTGACAATGTGGTCACTCCGATCCCATCATCGGTCGATCCTACTCTCCCTATAGAGAGTAAACCTGATACTGCCCATGTTTTCCTCATTGATACAGAATCTACCATACTGGGGGGAATTCCTCCTTCTCCTGCGAAACCCCCTCCAAGTAATGAGGCCATCCCTTTTTATTGGGGTGCGTGTTAAGGTCCTAACCCGCACATAGGTAGATCAATGTATTCGGATGTAATAAAGGTCAATATTAATAAGACCGTTCAATAAAATAGAATAAGGCGGATGTAAGAAGACCTAATA
>JZKD02S1849292.1:22710-32810 GCA_000966675.3 Picea glauca | reverse complement strand
GTTGTATACCTTGAGGTGATTAGATGAAGTGATAATATGGGTCTAAATACAGGTGATGAAGGGTATAACAATGGCAAAAAGTATGAGTAAAAGGGTACAATATGTGGTCTCAACAATGAGAATGTAACCAATTAGACGTTTATCACTTTTTTGGACTAGTAAAGGTTATACGAAAAAGGAACCCCCTGGAGTCTCCTTTAATCTCTTTTTAGACTCTCTAAACATGAAAATATTACCGAGTGATCTTGATTCCTTTCAAACTCGTTAAAAGGTTTGAAAAGGCATCTTTCAAGTGGTAGTTTATCACATTTTTGGCCCCGCAAAACTAAAATTATGAAAGAGGACAACCCTGCAGTCTCCTTTAAGTTCTTTTCAGACTCTCTAAACATGAAAAACCACTGAGTTTTCCATCTCTAGATTCATTAAAATCACACATTGAAGGGCCCATATGGGACCGAACCCTTACTTCTTCCATTTCATTAAACAAAGGAAGAGGGACTTACCGAAGGTGAGTTATATCGAGCATGTGTTACCCTCCTCAAGATCGTTAAATTAAAAGGAGGTACTCGTCTATCTGGATGGGGGAACAAATTGAAGGAAGCAAGCCAAACAATTTTTGAAAACATCACAAGTCACTCTAACAGTCGCCCTTGAATAAGACACTTTGTCTTTGCATGCATTTTAATCCACTGAACCTCTGCACTGAACGAATCCTCTGAGTTTCCTTGCTCCTTTGGGTCACCCGATGAAATTCATAGTATCCATTGCATTATCATGTTTTGGTCCATGTCATGTTTATGTTGTTGTACCTCAATGTTCAAGGGAAGTATCTGCCTCAAGAGTCAACCATAAAAAATTTCCTGTTTCAATACCCATGTCAGTCCATTTTCATTTGATCCACCAATTTACATCTCTATGTCCATTTTGTGTCGTTTATGGGGATACATCAAGGCCCTCCTTCGACGAGTCTATTCCTGTCGACTTCAGCACATTATCCGGGAACTAGAATTAGAAACCAGTTAGTACCTTGGGACCTGCATGCCTCAATGGTAGCTCTCCTCGCATCCAATAGTGGATTTACATCATTGACCTCTGATCAGATGATTCCATGGATGTTCGACTTCAACTCATCTATTCACATTTTGCTGGAATGTACTAGAGTACCTTGGGAATCGTTGACATCAATGGTGATTTCCCTTGCACTTATTAATGACTTACCTCATTGAACCGTAATCAAGTGGTTTCTACCATGTTTGACATCAGGACATCTATTCACATGGTTAGATTTGTACTACATCAAGATCGGTAAGAAGACCCTGGGTTGATTAATCACTCTAATATGTACTTTACCCATGTTGCGACGGAGTTTCTCTTGAACATTGACACATGTAATGTCACATAGATCCACTTTGTATTGGTCTGTGGCTATGTCTTGTCGTCTCATAGATCCACTGTGTATTTTTCATGGCTACAATCAGTTCATGTCATAGGAGTATAGATCCACAATGTATCTTCAGTGGCTATACCTTTTTGTCAATATAATTATGGATCCGCAGTGTATTTTATGGCGGCCATACCTTGAAAATATTTATCAATCAAGCATAGGTATGCCTGCCTTGGGTTTGAAACATGTCATAATATTTGTTTGATGGTTGTGTGCAGTTTCTACTAGGTTCTCTGAGTCCATACCCTTTCTCAAAAAGGTCTACAAAGTACTTCATTCATCGGTTTTCATCTTCTAACTTTTCACTTTGGGGGGCGATCTGTTACACATCAAAATTACTCACTTCAATGATGACCTATTGTCATCGTTACAAATGTCGCAAGTGTCACATTTTGTACACAAGTGTTGCAAGTGTCACAAAAATCCTACTTCCATCTCGCCTATGTCGTGTCTCTAAAAACATCACAAGGACACTTAAGATACCTTCAAAGACTAGTTTAAGAAAGAGAAATCATGTGAAAAAGAGTACAAAGCTTTTGCCATGGAAAAAACAACTTAAAAATTAATTTTGGAGGGAATTTCTCCCCTACCCATTGTCAGGGAGTGATAGTGCTCCCTACCCTTCGTTGGGGAAGCGTTGCAATGCTATGTGCACCCTTTTGGGGGAGTGATGGCCTATTTGAGCAAATTTTGGGTTGTTGAGGAAAATCAGGGAAACATCCCCTTCATCTCTAGAGTTGGGTTGATTCAAATCTGAGGTCAAGGCTCGATCTTAGGGAGGAACCGCAACTTATGGATAAGAATCCTCAACCTATCCCAAGAATCTCTAATGTGGTTGGGTCTATCCAAGATTATATAAGGAGGCCTTCTCATGGTGAAAGGCATATATGGAGAAATTGAGAAGAACCTAACTTTTGATCTCATAAGGAAGGAGATACATTGAAGGCATCAAACTTATGATCTCATAAGGGAGATATCATTGAAACATAATCATTTTGTGTGTGGAGTACTTGAGAAAAGGGTTGGACAAGGAGAGATGGGAGAGGTTGTTGCACCTTCATCAAAGGTCTGTAAGTATTCTCTATTGTTCTCATTAATATACATATGTGCTTGGCCTATTTCTTTCAGGGTTGTGTTTATTCTACATGAACTTCTCTCTATTAGATAGATCTAGTTTCAAGATAATCTTAGTAGAATAGGAATATTTTTCTGTCGTTGTTTGGTTTGCAGGACTTATCAAGGAGCTTGGGGATCAAATCTTAACTCAGACTGTGCGAGGACGAACATCATTAAAAAGGTACACCTTTCTTCCTCTTCTCTATACATTAGTTTAGCTATATTTAAAAGGATATCATTGATCAATGTTAGCACCCTTTTTGTCATCATCTTAGGAGTCTAGAGCCCAAGAGAGAATCTACTTGTCCACAGGGGAATTTCTCTATAACACTAAGTCCAAGATTGATATTTTAACCTGCAGAAAAATTATGTGTTGAGCCTGAAGGAATCACAACCATTGGATTGGTGTAGTGAATAGATCCTAACCCTTCATCAGGAGAGGCATCATCACCAATACCGACCAAGTTCCAAGAATTATGCAAAGTTTGATGACACTAAACCCCTGAGAGGTAACATGAACTATTGATCTGTTAGAAGAATTTCTCCAACAATATCCAAATCGTAGATCAATGTAGGGGTGAGATCAAATATCTATTGTAGATCCCTATAAATCCCTGATTAAGTGGGGAAGAAGGAGTGGTGTCATCATGTTGACGAGGAGTGCTAGTGTGGAAATTATCATGTCTCGTGGGTGAATTTTGGAAGCCATTGTGGTTGAGTAGTGACATATGTCACTATGTAATTGTTTGACAAAGGCTATGGGAAAGAAAACGAGAGTTGTTGGAACTGTGGGGCAAGTAGATATGACTATTGATTGGATGGTTCACCCATTAGATTATTCCATGGCTTGGTTTAGATAAGACTCCTGATCCATCAGAACATCGAGGTAGTGGATCTACCACCGTTGGATCTAGTATCCAACATATTAGAGAAAAATATGTTGAAAAGGGGTTTGATCAGAGTTGAATTTTGGAGGAAACCTTCACGTGGTCGCAGGAACACTCTGAAGGAGAAACTTTGAGAGGAATCAAGACCGTTGATCTATCATGATTGGAGAAACCATGAAATGGATTTGGACCATAGATCTGCAAAGATTAGAGAGATTCAAAATATGATATGGCTCATTAATCATTATTTAAGGGTTAAAGAGGATGACGTGGAAGGTGCCATGTTTTGAAAATAGAAGGTGCCAAGTGACATAGTGATTAGGAACCTATAGGTGATATTTTGTGGCAAACATGAATGTCACATGTCATGCAGTGAAGGTGCGATGTGTCATGTAGAGATGTCATCATGTGTCAACAAGATTCGACACATGTAGGTGAAAATCAGAGAATATATGGGTCGTTAGTTGGAGGTTGAGAGGTTGGAAAGGCCATGCGTGTCGACCAAAAATAATGACGACGATAAAGGAATTGGTGACACAGAGAGATTTGTTGATATTCTATTGGGAGGGAGTTGATATCTGTTGTTGATTACTGTGATTCCCATTGAAATAGGTGAGATGAGACAATGCCATGATGACTTGAGGGTGCCAACATGGAAACCAAATTATCCAATTAATGAAAAGTGTCACTAAGTGATTAGATAATAAGACAAAAGTGGGCATCGTTGGGCGAGGAGGTCCTCTGGACCTTCGTTTTATTTCTAGTCATTATATCTATGGGCCAGTGAATATGGACTGTCAATGCCCAAGGTTTCATCATTGGGGTAGAAGGATGAGAAGTTAGGTATTAACTAGAGGATGTTGACGACGATATAGATCGATGACACAATGAGATTCAATGGTCTCAATGGGATGCAATGATGAGATAAGGACCATTGAATCTAGACGTGTCATCGATGGGGCTTACGATATTGAACTGTTAGGCATTGGTAAGGATTTCTATGACGATGAAAGGATAAGAATATTTGAACTTTTGGTCGATGAAGGGTGGAGATTCAATATCGACCATCGATATGTTGTAGGCCCCTCTTGTTCATTCTAAAGGTGAAAAAGGGATGAGATGTAACTATCATGCAGGTTAGAGTTGAAAACTCACTTAGGGTCATTGGAGGATCAAAACGAGAACTTTTGGATCTAAGATGGGTCTGATTAATAAATCGTCGTCAAAAATTTTGTTTAGAGTGTTGGCGATAACCCCCATGCTAGTTGGCGTCACCAACGCAACCAGAGTCGTGGGATACTTGGCTAGGGGACCATTGGATCCAGAGAAGTCCCTATGTAGTGTCGATGGAAACTTAGTGTTGGAGTGTGGATTATCCACGAGAGTAAAATATTAAAAATGACAAGGCTCGAGAATCAAACGACATTCCTTGATCTAGAGACCTGAAAGATATCATTGGTAGGTGCCACATTGGATCACACATGGGATAGGAAGCCACATGGATTCCATTTGGCAAGGAGGTGTAACTTGGGAAATAAGGGACAAGAACTTTGAAAAGCCATAAATTTTGATCCAGATCTTAGTTTGGAGCATGGTGATAATCATTGAAACTTTCTTGATGAGCAGAAGAAAAGGGTTACCTCGAGAGAAGGAATTGAGATGATTGAGAAAAAGTGAAATTTTACAACCCCATCCCTCAAAAGGGTTCTTAAGAGGTTGGGTGTGTTACAAAGTGGTATAAGAGAAGAGTTCAAACAGTAGGCTTGGATGGGCTAGATATAATTCATGGAACTGGTATGAAAAGGCCAATATGATCCTATTAGAAATAATTTTTCTGCATTAAAAGCGCGTTCATTATCTGCATGAGTTCCATGAGAAGAAGGATTGTACATTGAAATCTTTTTTGGGGATTTCTGGAAATAGAAGAGTTGTTGTCTCTTGATGAATGGATAGGCTTTCCTACATGAGTTTGTATATGATAATAAGCATTGTGAGTGAATACGAATCACTAAACTGGTAGAATTCTGTCAAGGGATATTTAAGTCTAGAAAAATAAATAATATGGATGGTTTTAATAAGTCATAAGTTTGCCTATAAGTATGGTATGATGGAGCCCCTAACAATGTTAATTGATGTTTAATAGATAGACTAAAACCCGTAGGTATTGTTATCCTCGATTTCTAGGGACAACTAGGAGATCGTGTCTCGAGGCCCACAGGTCCTAGACATGGAGTACCAAGAGAAGGATTGACCTGAGCATGGCCCTGGAGGGCCCATCTTTCTTCTCCTTCATCAGACTTGTCTTTTCATCAGTAGCAACATCCATCACCATCGGCTTGGACTTGTATCGGAGAAGACTCTTGCTCCTTGAGGTAATTGGTCCAGGTATCATGGTATGTGTCATATTTGATCATTATAACCTTTAGATATATGCATCAAATCCATTTTATTTCTGACGACTGCTTGGATCTTAAATTAACCCACTTGACCATGGTTGGGGGGATTGACAGGGTATCCTTGAAAGCTTGTACCCATAGGTTTTAGTTTGCCACCGGGGGAGATTTTGAAGGGCCATCGTCCAATCCCATCATATCATCACTTTTTCATCTTATCTCCAACTCATCTGCCCCATTCCCCTAGTCCGAACATTAGGATGATCTGTTTGTGGGGTTACACCTTATCTTGTGGGAAGAAGGGGCTAAAGACCTAGAAGGTAAAAGTAGCTGGTAAAATTTAAAATCCATAAAAATGAAACCTAGAGATGCCTCACCCAGGGATCCACGAGAAGGAAATAAAAGGCCTCTTGGCAAGAAATAAGAGGGACCCGAAGAAAAATAACAAAACAAGACCTAGCCAAGAGGATAGGGGGTCTCATCATGAGATAGCCTATTATGTTCATGGGTACATAGCAGTATGACATTTCCATTATCTAGTTACCACGCTGGGGCAGTGACCTTTGGTTGCATGGCCAAGGGAAAGGGCGTCTCATCACGAGCCAGCCTTATCATCTCTGTGAAAGTGCTTGTGGGTAACACTGTCAGCTCTAGTCACCATGCCAAGGTAGTGTCCTCTAGTTAGACCTTGAAATAAATAAGAAAAAGCAATAAAGAAAAGAAAGAATAAGGACAATAAAGATCTTGGAAAGAATTGCATCCATGACGGGTACAGCTTGCCTTCTACAAAGGCACCCACAAGTAATAGTGTACACCCCTATCTTTCACTCTACCCATATGTCTGGACATCCCTGTACCACACCACCTCATTTTACATGGCTTGGATGATACCCTCTGGAGACTTTCCTTTTCTTATGGATGCTGGCCTAATAGAGTATTTTTTCTTTTTCTTCGACTTTGTATTGCAGGTCATTGTAATGTCTTTGAGCTATTGAATGATATATCGGGGGTTTTATGCATGTATTTGATAAAATTAATGATGAAATGTGATTAACATTGCTATGATCCCTGTGACTAATGAGCCCATGGAGGGCAAAGTTTTTGATGTGTAGGATCATGCCCAACGGACAGGTACCAGTTGGATCGGTACACATGGGGAGATGACTAGTTCGGACCTCCATGGGGCTGAAGAGCCCATCAAATGGTTGTTGGGACCCCATCAGGGGCAGAGACAGAACAGTGATTGGATGAGCCTTTTCACATGAGAAGAAGAAGCGTTTTCCACCTAGGATGCTTTGGTTGAGCCCAGCCCAGGGGGGTTGACCCATTTCAGATGGAACATTTTCCTTTTGATGACAAAGATGTCACCCAGGAGTTCTTGATGTCTCCTTGAGCGTGTAGCAGTTTGACAGGATGGCTGACACGTGTGGCAGCTTGGAGGAGCCCAGGAAGGGCTAACATTTGACTTCTGGATGCTATACTAGCCCCAAAAGGGCCTAACGTCTCCCTCAAAGGGGCTTGATCTCTCACCTTTTGCTCATTTAGGTCTTTTACTTAGCATTTAATGTAGAAACAATATGATTTTGGTTTGTAGCCTTTTTGGCTATTTTTAATGACCTAATTTTAATTATAGGTCATGAGATACTATATATTGAGGATGTTTTTCCCTCATTTGAACATAACACAACAAATCACACTTGTGAGGTCTGATTTTTGCGCCCTACATGGGTATTTGGTCTTTTAAAGTGAGGCACACTTGTTGATGGAAGGATTTTCTTGGCATATTTGGCATTTCTCTTGAAGGAAGGTTTACAACTAGGGTTTGCACATGCTTTTCTTCATTATATGTAAGTGATTTTCCTGCAAAATTTCTTGATTGAATGGTTGTAGGTTAGTATTCTTTCATTTACTTATAAATTTGTTAATTTTAAAACCCTAGGTTACAAGCACACAAGTAGGTCCTTGTCTCATGTCCCCTTAGAGAGAAATATTCATCCATCAAAGGAGGAATAAAGAGCCTATCCTTTTCTACACTCTTCTCACATCTTCCCTTAAGCTATCTTTGATTTTAAAGGTTAAAAGGAGGGTGACATCATAGGCCTAGGTTATCTACACCTAGGGCCTTGCATCTTCTAGGGTTTTAGTGATAGAGCCTTTCCATTGCAACACTCTCCCTCACTTGATCCTCTTGTTTTATCTCTTCTCATATGCTAGTTGTTTTTCCAAGTTTTACCTAAAGAAGGAGGAAAGAGCACGAGGCCTTGCTTAAGAAACATCAGAGTGAGCCTCTTTCCCCTAGGGTTTTGATTCTAGGGCCTTGCCATTGCAGCACTCTAGAACCCTTCCCTCTTGTCTTTAGCCTATTACTCCTTCAACCTTGTGTCCTCTCCTTGAATGACTCCATATACACTTAGGCACTGATCTTAGACACACAACGTTGAAGTGGTAGTGCTCAAACCAACTCTCAAAACCTTAAATTTTGAAACCCTAACTAACTAGCTAACCCTATCTAGGCTGACATCACAGTTGGTTATTCCATCTTGACGCAGAAAATATTGATAACAAGAAAATAGATGATTATTGAAATCATTTATTGAGTAGAGGTTTGATTAGATGCATTGTTGACTACATCATCTTGATAGTTATTGATGAAATAATAAGTTTCCATTTCTATACTGATAAAATGTTGATCTCATTAATACCTATTGTTTCATTGCTTATATATTGATCTCAGATAATTACATGTAGTACTAACCCACTGATATATAGCCTGCATACATATTATCTTGTTATTGTCTTGTTCTGGGTAGGTGTTCTCTTCTTTATTGGCTGATTAGTCGAATTATCTGACCTTTGGTGGTAACCTGTGAGGAGAAAACTTTGCCTTGATATTTATACTTTGGCCTCTTCAAAACCCCAGGTTGTCAGGGATGTCTCCCCTGGGTTAACCCCCCTAAATAGAAAGAACCTCCCCATTGAGGTGACATTGGGTGGGGAAGGTTCCTGTTACACCAGTTTGGCCTCAATCCTTTAGCCTTTTGACCTAGCTACAAACTGTGCGATAACAGGTATAATCACTCATATTTATAGGACTTATGGAAAATATGTAAGGTGTTTTTACTTGACCTATAATAAATTAAATTTGGCGCTAGATTTATCTAGTTAAACAAAAGAGAAAGTTTCCTTTGGGATATTGATAGTCTTCATAAAATAAGTGAAATGACATGAACATATGAGCAAGTTATGAGCTCATGGATGTATTAAAGAAAATATATAATCCTATTGACCTCAAGGCATGTCTATGCATATGAATGAAAAGGAAGAAAATTAAAATACATATGCACCGAGGGAAAGAGAAAGATGCTTAGTGCACAAGGATATGTTGGAATGCATAAGGAAAATATTGAACATATATGTAACATTCATATATGATTATTATATTCTATGATTAGATATAAAATGTGGTGTTCTCAGATACCATATGGCTAGTAATGATTTGATAATAGAAACATATGTAAGAGGTCAATGATGTTGATTTCCTATTTCCTTATGAAGGTAGGGTTGTAATGATTAATGAAAGATGGATACAAGGTATGATAAAGGAAGTGCTATAGAATTTATAGATGACCAATGGGTGAGAGTGACATCTAGGGGTGGATGATAGCCATCTAGGTATGGCTTAGTTTTCTCAAGTAACGGTAAAGAGGGAAATTGAGAAAGAATTCCCTTGATAAAGGTTTGTTGACCAATAGTGGGTTGAAGCATGAAAGGAAGTTGGATTTGGGAATTGTAATGCCCTAGGTAATGTTTTAAATTACCTACCTATGTTTTGAATTGTAATTTGTTGTATAGAAAAAGGGAAAGAGTGGTTTCTTGTTGGTTATTTCCATATAGAAAAAGGAAAGATAGTTATGAACATGTATGTGAGACTTATCATGTGATTGATTGTAAGCTCTCATTAAGGAAGGTTGATATTACGATCAGATAAAGATGAATGAATAATATAAATATGTGAAAGTGATTCACATACATGATACCTTTATAGATATACTTATATGCTTGAGGGCATGGTATGACTATAACAACCCTAGTTAAATAGTTGCATAGGGTTTATCAAGTATAGATGATTAAATAATTAACTGTCTTAATGTGTATTAGTTAAGTAATGATTAACTATTAATAATATTATTTATTTATTTATTGTTTAATATATGTTGATTAATTAATTAATTGATTACTTAACACATTTAATGATTTGGG
>JZKD02S1849292.1:0-11061 GCA_000966675.3 Picea glauca | reverse complement strand
CTGCACCTAAAGCCATTATGTAGGTTCTCATTCTAACTTTCTAGAAGGCAAAGTTTGTTCCATTGAATAGAGGGGCCTTATTGGTTGAATTTCCTTCATGGCTTGACATGTTTAATCTCTAGGATCTTCCCTTAGATAAAAGGGGTTGACTCTGATACCAATTGTTGTACAACTGAGAGGGGGGGTGAATCAGTTGTTACCATGCTTAAACAATTATGCTTCTTTTAAAAAATTTACAAGGCACTCAATGATGATGACAATAATGTAGGGAAATAAACAATGGCACATTTAGCATCAGTCACTTATATGAGAAACACAGAGACATATATTTCCTGAGGAAACCCATACAGGGTAAAAACCTCTTTTTCTTTATATGATAAGTAATAATTACATTCTTTACATTATCATACATATGAGCACCAACTCATAATGAGGCTACAACCTCAGTTTTGCAAGATACTACTTGCTGAGAGCACCAACTCTCTGTTTTCTCTAGCACTCACTAGAAGGAAGCACCAACTCCCTAATTTCTCTAGCACCAACTAGAAGGAAGCACCAACTCCCTATGTTCAAGCACCCACTTGAACCTCTGAGGACACCAGTCCTCCCTAGCACCTCCCAACCACCCTGAATTATAAATTCTTTGTTACTATAACTTATTACAGTGATATAAATTTATTCAATGGATTACCATCCTTGTCGTTGTTCTATTACATTGATCTGCCCTGTCTGCATCAGTGTCTTCTACACACCCCTTTCACTTTCTATTATTCTACCTTTTATGCTCTATGCACGATATCCCTTCAATGCACCATTCCTTGACTGTGCATTTATGCTCTTGCGCTCTGCCTCCTTGCACACCCCTAAATTCTCCTACACAACGACAACCCTATCTCTTCTTTGTTCCAAATTCTTATAGTCTCTGTGCTCTTTGTGCATGCAATATTCACAATGCCTCTACATGCTCACTCTGCGCCAAATTCCTCCACATCTTGAGTGCTCTGCCTCATCATCATCACGACTCTTCAGCTTCTTCGATAGTTTTTCCCACGCGTTCAACATCACTGGGTGTTTTGTCTAGATTTCTCAGCTTCTCTGGTAGTTGAGGCTCTTTATCTTCTCTGTCTTCAACAAGCTTATCCTTTCTATTTTTAGCTACAGACTTCAATTCTCATCCACCTGTCAATCCCTCTAAGAGTTGTCTTCCTTCACTAGATGAAGCTTGGAGACTCTTCATCTCCTCTAGCGATCACACAGAGTCTCTTCGAATCTTCTGGCAGAAACCATCAATGGTTTCTAGCAGTTACACTATGAGGAGCTACATTATCCCTTCGATTATGCTCAAATTCACCTGCACCGTTGGATTTACTCTAAAGAGTATTGTCGTTATTTCCTGTTTCACACTTTTGCAATTCAGAGATTCTGCGATGAGACATCTTGAGTCTCCATGTTGCAAGCTTCGAAAAGGAGCTTGGCTACTCTAGCTCCCTCCTCTACATGACCACAAGTGGTGACCACCGGTTACACCAAAAATTCACCTTTTCGGTATTTCAGCATTCGTATGATCCAATGTCTCAACACTCCTAGACGTGATCCCTAAAATTCTGACGTGGAGCTTATCTACACTAGGTCCTTCCTCCTCGTGACCACACGCGGTGACCACAGGCTACGCTAAAAGGAGTTGCGAACTCATTATCTTCTTCAACCCTGAGCAACAGTCCACGATCTCGATGAATCAACAGTCTAGATCTTTGCACAATCTCTCATCTCGTTGTTCCTAAGATGGAGGTTCTCGTCACTCCAAGTCGCGATAGTCGAAGCTCCGAGATGGAGCTTAGATCAATGGTCCATGTTCTTGGTGATCTGACGGTCTTGATATTTTCGTGATATTACATCTCGCTGTTCCTTAGATGGAGATTCTCATCACTCCAAGTCGCGATAGGCGATACTCTGAGATGGAGCTCAGATCAACGGTCCTCATTCTTGGTGATCTGACGGTCTTGATCTTTTCATGATCTCGCATCTCCTTGATCCTTAGATGGAGGTTCGCGTCACTCCAATTCGCGATAGGTGAAGTTTCGAGATGGATCTTAGATCAACGGTCCAAAATCTTGGTGTATTGACGGTCCAGATCTTCTTGTGATTTTTCCACTTCATGATTTCGTCCACCTTGCGATTTCGTCACTTCACGATTTCGCCACTTCGTGATTTCGCCGCTTTTCGATTTTGTCCGCCTTGTGATTTCGTTACTTCATGATTTCGCCACTTCGTGCTCTTTAATGAATGTGTAGGTTCTCCCTGATCCAACGATGGTTGAATCTTACGCTTAGATCTGACGCTTGAGATATGTCCTCCTCTTCTGTGCGTTCTTTTTGTCTACATTCAGATCTGACGACCATCGAGAATTCAGGATAGGATCCAATGATCACTGACGCTTCTCCTCCCGATTTTACGCATCCTCCTTACTTGGAATAATTTCTAAGTGTCAAGGGCCTCGACCTTTGATCCACCTGACGCTATCTCTCTTGAGCTTTGGCAATGGGTTAACCTCATTCCTAGTGTGCACCTATGCATTGCGTTCGACTCTGTGCTAATTCCTCCTGAGCTTACTTTGTCCTTGTTTTGACTTCATTGCATACTCTGTTCTTGCCATCAATGACAAGCAAACACTACCTGTAAAACATGCCAACACTTTCATGGAAAAATCAGTCAAAGAGTAATAAGACAAAATATAAAAATGAAATATAATCTTGATACAATCAACCATAGAGATATGGAATATCTCCCCAATATGGTCGCCAAATAAATGTTGAGGAAATTGTACGAAGAACCTTACTCAAGAATTTTTATATCTTACTAGGCTAAGGCAAGAGAGTTGGGAATGTTACCTGGGGTTTATAGCCTTTAATTCAAAACAATCTCTTAATCCACACCTAATATGTACTAGGGATTAAGGTTGATTTTATATGTTATATGTAACTATGAAAAAAAAAACATGGATATACATAAGTGTGTACAAGAAAAGAGACGAGAACAAAATTAAAATATGAACAATATCATTAAGAGACGCATGTGAAATTGAAATCAAAAATCATATTTTGCTATTAATTTCATTCTAAGATACACAACATAATTCTCTTTACAACCCCCTGTGAGGGTGGGACCAAAGTTATATTTAGAAGTCTTCAATGGACATCATACAGAAAGACTCTCACAACAAAAGAAACTGAATCTAAAGATATGGATTATCTTGCCATAAAAGTGTTGTCACTTGACTCTACAAAATATTCTTTATCAGTTATGAAATCTAATCCATAAACGAACAAGAACACACAGACTGCCAAGAAAATTCTTAACCTTTAGAAACAATGTGTTGAAAGATATGATTCATTTTTGAATCATGTTTCCTTCAATAAGACCCCATTGTTATCAACGTGGTTTGGCTTTCTAGTAAACTCATAATGAATGAATAAAAAAAAATATCTCACAAGTATAGAAAAGACCTTATATCAGAATTTCCCCTTTTGTTCTCTCCTCCTTTGTCTCTTCTTTTGATTGAGATTTTATTCTTCTTCAAACAAGTTATGGTAGTTCAACTATCTTTCTTTTGTTAATATTTAGTTAGCTTAACCACTAGTTTGAGACAAATAGATAATAATAAAATAAATATGGGTCTATTAAATAATAACTAAATAGGTGGGACCCCTAATCTCTTTGTCAAATTATGATTCCTCCTTGTTACTCCCTTTATATTGACTTCATTAATCGACATAATGTGAAATTTAATAACTCAAAATATGCTCAAACACTTTCCTTGTAACTCCCATTCATATAAATAGTCAAGTATTTTATCATTAAGAAAAATAAATATCACTATTGACCAAAAATAGGACAATATCCATGTTTTCCAAAACATTATGTCTAAATATATGATTTATGTCCAAAAATAACAGTCTGTTAACATATCAATAACAAAATCAAAATCCATATTTTCTATGAGAGGTGGTTTGCCTCTTTTCACTATTTCCCTCCTTTGATCCTGTTGTTGTCCTGTCTTCTATTGTAGCCTTAGGATGATTGGAACCTTGAGGATACATTTTGGTGATGACATGGGACCAATTGTCTTTGAGGTGGGGATGGGAGGACACCGATTCAGAGGAGTTTTCAAAATATTTAGGGGAATTGGCCACTTTTTTTCCTTTATCAATCTTTGGTTCGGGCATGGTAGTTTTGATATTTTTTCTTGCATGTGAGGACTTGGATAGAGAAAAAATGTGATTATCTTGGGAATTTGGATTGAATGGAAGTGGAGGAGGAGGAGGTAATGGCAACAATATTCTAGGCCAACCATTATGATGTGGAACAGGCCGATGGATGATCTCTTTCCAACCATCATTGACATGTGGTTCTGGCTACATAGAAACATGAGGGGAAACACAGATACTAGAGAAGTTTTGGTGTGGATGGAAAGGAGGCCTCTCAAGTCGGGGTTGGAGAATCCCTTGGCCAACTAGGTTGAAGAACCCATCTTGAAAAAGATTATTTATTTCTTGTGTATCAACGTCAAAATGGATTGATAATAGTGGACTTCTATGGACTCTTTGCCAATTGTTTCCTCTAATTTTGTTTTCCCCTCTGCCATTGATGTGCCTACTAAAAAAACTCATCCTGAAGCAATATTTCAATCAGAATATGAAAAATTTTAACAATCCATTCACTAATACTCTACCTAAATAAAATCAAGATTTTGGCTCTATTATTCATAGCAAAATTATATGCAATCCATCCATTGATACAATCCACCAAATACAAAATTTAATAATTAATAGAAATTGAATAGGGAATTACAGGGTTATTGGGAAGATGGGGGGATTTTTAATGAATGAAAAATGATATCATGATAGGAAAGAACAAATGGATATTGTTCAATCAAAATGAAGAGCCTTTCCCTTATAAAACAATGCCTTCATATTAAAACCTTCACTCAAATCATCATCCAAATCCTTTGAATGAATTTATAAGAATAGAACAGGGAAGTGAATTAAATGTTATTTGGAGAATTATGGGAATATAATGAGAGGAAAGTGATATCATGGATAGGAGTAAGATGGTTACTTTTCTATTAAATAAAATACCAGTCATTAATTCTATAGTTCATAATAATATTCTTTCTTGGAAATATTTTACCACTATTCTCCAAGCCGATTTAGAAAGAAAGAATACCCTTAACCAAATCTTATTTGAGCCACAACCATTTATTTTATAACACTTCATCATATAGCATCCATGAACTACAACCTTTAAACTTCTTAATATCAAATTCGAGGAAAATTCCATAACTCCCAACTTTCATAATCTTCCTTTTCTTTTTTCCAAACCATAGATATTCTTTTAAAATGGTAAAACGATCTGTAGGTGACCAATACCAAATCATTTTGTCTTGGAAATAATGATAACTAAAATATTTTAAATCAGCATGAAAGACTAAAAGGAATCACAAGGACCTTTCGACGGTGCATCAAAATTTTCGCTATAACCTCAAATCATTAGCAGCGAAACCAAAGTGCCTTGAAAACCCTAGTGTGATTTTAATAATCAACAACTCATATTAACTTCAGAAGTCAACCAAATTCCTCGTGGATAAATAACATAGTGAGCCCACGATTTTGTGGTTTCAAATCAATGTTATGACTACTGGGGAAGGAAACAAGATTTTAAATTACCTACATGTTCGAATTCAATGGGAAACAAGGCCTGGAACAAAACAAAGTAGGTGAGGTTTGTAGTACATCCCATAAGCACGAGGATAATAATTCCTTCCCAAAAATAGTTTCTTGGAAAACTTCCAAGGTGACAACATTTACCACATACAATGTTTCCAAGGTCTGGTTTTGGCTAGGGTAATATAAGAAACCTTCATTGCCCTTTTCTTTTACAAAAAAAGAGAACACTTTATAAATTAGTCATAGAATCTGAGCAAACACAAACTTAATTGTTGTAACACAAATTTCCAACAGTACAATTTCCAATGCTTGTTCCAAACATAACCAAACCATATAATCCAACAATAGTAGAATGTCGAACAATAATTTAGGTACAGATCAATTTTATGCCAACAAGAAAGTAAATACGATCACATTGCATTTTGCACAACTAGAATACAAACAATACATTGTAGACTTTGTATCAACAACATAGATAACACGTTTTCTATAGGCACAGCATAATTCATACCGTAACCCAAACAAAGAGTCGAGTTATACTTCTGGTTCAATTTTATCAAATTCCCGAAAGGAAAAAAAAGGAAAACCCAAATCGAAATGCGATTTCTCATAGCCAGAGTGTTTTAAAAAAATGTTGTAAAATTTGGAGAACAAATACATTTTGTATGCAAAATCCTACGGCCAACAAAATGATTTTATCTCAAGCAGAGTTTCAATTCAATGAATGAAGAGATAAAATTTTCATACATGTAGGAGTAATGCTAAGGAAACCACAAAACACAACTCCTTCAAGGGCAAAAAATGGTGGAGTTTCTATGTACCAGAGCACCCACAACAAGTACCAAAAACATAGTGAAGGTGGAATCCTCAAGATAGGGTAAGGATGAATTGTAATAAATGCACGTCAATTCCCATCTTCCATTATTAAATGTCATCAACCCTAGCATAATGAATCGTGTTAGATTCCATCAACCGTTTACACATATGTCCACTATTTTGGAAAAGTTACTATACAAACTTCTAATATCAAAAGTCGGGCCCAAAACCAACACAAGGATCCACAACATATACAATTTTCCAAAACAATTCCATGCGATATGATCACCCATTTTCCAAATATAACATAAGTTTGTGTATAATTTGTGCTTAGTGTTATAGTCTAGATGTAGCAAGGGAAAGAATTTTTAATGATACAAACATTTCTTTTCAAATCAAATTACAAACCAATCATCCATAAATTGCAATTAGAACCAAAGTTTTTCTTTTGTTCCCAATTGTGTAATTATTCTTGTAATGCAATAATAAGCGAATCTTTGAGATCTTAACAAGAGGAGTCATTTCCTTTTATTATTTTTCTAAAGGGGTCCCACCTATTTAGTATTAATAATATATACATATAAATTCACTGCAACTTATTTGCAGGAAGGGATCTCATGTTGCGCTTTTTTTAGGCCTCAACACACAATTTTCAAAAGCAAGGATATTAATTACAAATTTATGAAAAACATTTTATTTTTGTTCAAACTCAAGAGGAAATATTCATAAATCAACACAATAATCATCTTTGCAGTTTATGGATATGCATCCATATGGATATCTTATTGACTTGTCTCATTGTTTTCCTTGACATACCCATTGTGTGCATGATCATAATCAAAATATTACAAGAATTATCGAAGTCTCCTCTTCCTTACGGTCACTCAGCCTCTAATCCCAGGCTGACGAATCCCCTTATCTTCTATACAATCCCTCTAGTGATCCATATTTCCTTACCAAGGATTTCTCGCACAAGAAGAGTTTCTAAAATGCCACCTAGTCTTACAGCCAGGGAATCCATCTGAATTGCTCTATTGAGGTGTCCCTCCAACCTGAGTTACCACAAAAAAATGTTCTTATTGCGACCATGACTTATCATAAAGTTATCATATCACAACAATGGTCCTCTTCCATGCTTTCTTATTTAAAAGCCACCATATTTCCTCCTTGGACAAATCTTTTCATCTCACCTATGTTCATATGCATACATAAGTTTGTGAGATCTTTTCATTAATTCAATTAAAATTATTTTCAAATTTGTTACCCACATATTTTAAATTTCACAATTTCATTCCATTTTCAAATCTGTTCCATATTGGAACTAGAGTTCACAAGTATGAGATTTCCTTCTCATGAATATTTGGCTCTTTACAACCAACATGCATTGGTATTCCTCATGGGATTCTAGTATTTCCATATCCAAGACCATATTTCCTGCAATTTCAATATCCACACAACCAAACAAATTGTTAGTTTATCACAAACATCGTATTTTCATTATACACAGTTTCAAAATTGTTCATACTAACAATTATATCACATTCATCTATTCAATGATATAAAATAAAAGGAATTATCATTCCGCACACATGATTTATCTCAACATACCAAACCTTTCAAATGAAGCTAATCATTAAATGAATTTTAATCAGTGTGCTAAGGTACATGGCCACACTCATACTCAATGAACCCTTGCATTGATTTTAATTTACCACATTTCAAGTTTAGGCACCTTTCCCTAGTATGTTGGGTCTCCTCCAACTTATCATCTCATAGTTTCCTTCTTCACATTCATCATCATAGTAGGAATGGGTCTCTTTCTTTAAATTGACCATATTCCTCAGATTAACGTTCATTTTAGAAAATTAAAATTTTATATGAATGCATTCAAGCATTCTCTCTTTACTATTAACTAGGGTGCCAACACTCATGGCCACCCAATTCCTATCTTTACCATTTTTACAATTAAGGTAGGAGATTGGAAGATCATCCTTCCATAATGGACAATCCATTACCTTCCCTCTCATTTCCTCAATGCATTCTGTCAAAGTGCTTCTCATGAGCACCATTGTTCCCAATCATTCTTGATGGGTGAAAGAATTCATGATACTTTGTTCATGAATTTTCTTGCAAGGATCCCAATCATCCTTGGATTCTAGAGGCTCCTCCCTCTATACTTTAGTTTCTTCTTGTATTTCTCCTCTTCCTGAAGTTTTCAACCATTGGTAGCTATCCTTCACAACAACTCCAATATTTTTCTACACATGACATACATCATCACATTCATACTTGCATTATCTGCCATGTTAAATAAACATGCATGTATCATAGCATTTAAATTAGAAAACATTCTTATATATGTCATAGAATATATGTATGCAGTCTATCACATTTATCCATAATAAAATAGTTACCAACTTTACGAGAACTGTGACCTCAAAACGAGAACTCTAGCCCTTAAAACCCATAATTTTGCGTAAAAAAACATGAAAATCAACCCCCAAATCAAAAAGTGGTGCTACTGGTAGCACCATTTTTTTAAACGTGGTCAAAATTACAACATTTTTCGAACCTGGCCTTCAAAACTCAAACAGTAGCTCAGAAAAACCTTAAAATAAACACCTAAATCAAAAAGTGATGCTACATAAAAAAAAATGTTTTTTCGTAAACGTCAAAATCATAGTTATTTGCGACCTAATTGAAATTGTGATATTGAAAAAAAAAATCTATGTAAATAAACAACCCAAAATCGGACTCGAAATGGTCCCTTGAAAATTTATTTACAATTTTTTTTTTTTTAATTTACATTAAAAAACAAATAAATAGAAAGAACAAAATCTTCACAAATAAATATTTGTTTTTAATGACCAAAAACCACATTTAAAAAATTATATTATAAATTCAATTAAAAAAATAAAAAAAAGGTTAAAAAAACAATGTGAAAAAGAAAAATAACTAAAAAGAAACAAAAAACAATTGAAATTTTCCTCCAAAAACAATAATTTAAAAAACAATTATATATTTTTTTTACAAAAGAATCATTAAAAAAACCTTTAAAATGTAATTTAAAAAAAAAATAAACAAAAAATAATTTAAAAAGGAAAAAAAAAAAATAACAAAATTCAACAAAAAAATATCTAAAATAAAAAATATTAAAAAATCTTGAACTAAAACTTAAAAATTAAAATAAAAGACAAAAAGTTCAAAAATATATATTTTAAAAACAATATTTAAATGAAAACAAACCAATTTTAATAAAATCAATAACGAAATAATAAGAAGAAAATTTTAAAACCAATTTTAAAATAAACTTCTAAACATTCTTAAATAAAATAAAATAAAATTTAAAAGAAAATTAAAAGAAATTTGAAAATACAAAAACTATCAATTTTAATTGAAATTAAAGTAAAAAAATAGAAAAAACAAATATAAACAAATTTAATAACATTTAAAACAAAAAAAATAAAATACAATTTTGCAATTGAAATAACATAAAATTTTAACTAAAATTAAAAGAAAAAAAAAATTACAAACCTACATATTATTGGGGTGTTGTGGGGCGCGATTATTGGCATCACCCTAGCCCCCATGGGATAAGCCTTGGTCCCACGAGGCCAAGGCTTAGCCCGTGGGGGCTGGGGTGATGTCGGGTATCACCCCAGCCCCCAGGGGCTAAGCACTGGTCCCAGGGTGCCAAGGCTTAGCCCGTGGGGGCTAGGGTTATGTCAGGTATCACTCCAGCCCCCATGGGATAAACCCTGGTCCCACGGATCTAAGGCTTATCCCTTGGGGGTTGGGGCGATTCCCGACATCACCCGAGCGCCCATGGACTAAGCCTTGGCCCCGTTGGATCAGAGCTTAGCCATTGGGGGTTGGGGTGATGCCCAAAATCACCCCCCATGACACCCACGACACCCATGTTGGTTGAGCATCATGGGTGTCCTGGGGGTGATGTCGGGCATCACCCCCCATGGCCTCCCATCACTAGTGCATATGTTTTTTTTTAATTTGTTTGTTTTTTCATAAAATTTTACATATTTTTAAGTTTTTTAATAAAAAAAATATTTTTTTTTGTAATTTTATGTTATTTTTAAGTTTTTGTTTTTATTTTTTTCTAATTTTGTATTAAATTTTGTAGTTTAAGTGTGTTAATTTGTTTTTTTTTAATATATATTCTTAATTGTTCTTTGTGTTTTTTAAACTTTTCTAAAGTTTTTAGGCCATAAATTTGGTTTTTTACCTTTTTTTGTTTTTTGTTTTTCTAGATTTATCTTAGTTTATATATTTGTTTTGTTTTTTCCTCTTTAGTTTTTTAAGTTTCTCTTTGATCTTTTTTATTATCTAAATTTGTTTTTTTATTTTTTTTTAATTTCAGTTTTTTAATTTTTCTTAGTTTTTAATTTATATAAAAAAATGAATTATATTTTTTTGTTAAATATTAAAAAATAGTGTTATTTAACTACAATTGTTTTCCATGTATTGAAGTAAAGGTAAACAATGTGTTAAGAATGGTGTTTTCCAC
>JZKD02S1849291.1:1407903-1431297 GCA_000966675.3 Picea glauca | reverse complement strand
AGAGGGGGTAACCCCCTCTGCACTCCCCTGCATGGAAGAGTGTACATACTTCTGGGGTGTAAAGTCTTCATGGGGTATAAACACGGCTAAAAAACACGGCTAAAAAACACAAGACCTCTAAGTCGGGAAGATAATCAGGCTCCACAAACAACATCTTGTACATAGGTGTGTGGTGTGAGGGCCCTTTTTTTGTGTACATATTGAAAAAAATCCCCCAAAAAAATTATTTTTAGTATTTCACTATGTGTGTTGACCTTGGAATTTAGTTTGCGTGTGTTGATATTATTCTAGGGATGTTTTTAATATGGGGACATACATTGAACTTGAGGTACATGTCTCTAAGATGACATATAAGGAGAGTTTTTTCCCTAGATTTCTCTTTTTACATTATTAACCGTCCATATTTCCAATACTATACCTTAAGTTCCCACTATTTTTTTTTGTTCAAATGGTCGCATTTTATTGTCACTTTTGGATTGTTGCTCATTACAGCTAAACCATTTGATTCCTTTTCTTATTGCATCATAGCTATGTTGGACCGCTAGCCACCTACTTGCTTCCATTTTCAACACCCCTGGTTGAGAACTATTGTTATAAGTGGTCATCAAAGGACCCTATATCAACTATACCACCTAATGGACCTCTTGTGTTAGAGAAATGGACTTATGAACCTGCATTCTCCATCCAAAACATGTACTTCTACAAACCACCCATAATCTGAATGCTCGAGCAACCCAACACAAAAAAATAGTGGAAGATCTTTCCCAAACACCATGTTCCATGTCAGCACTTGAATTATTGTAGAGTTTTCATTCACATCGGAAATCCTTGCTATCATTTGTGGGGGAATCGAACCTTCGGAGTCCAATATCATTTCCTTTGACACAGAATAGAGTGAGTCATATCTCTCTCACCAAATGGCATTGCAAATCACATTTGGTTGTCTGAAGAAGAATATATTTTGTATGATGATCGATGAAGTAGCGGCCACTTGCATTATGTCTTTGTCATGTTGGAAAGCCCCATTTTTGTAACTAATAAAATTTAACACAATGAATCTTGCTTCGAAACTGGGAGCATTGGCTGAGACATCCACTCAACCTCCTAGACTTGACCCTTTTTCACCTTGGTCATCTTTTTTAGAACTTGCCAGTAAATTCTCTTTTATCCCTCTCGTCGAGCATTTTTTTTTGTACTTTTCTCATGTCTTGATGGATCCCAACAAGGAGCTTCCATAGCTCACAAAACCACTTATGATGAGAACCTTAGACCGTAGATATTTGTTCCTATGTGGCATGGCCCTGACATGGTGATCCATATGATGCCAATAATGGCTCATGAGTTCCTTGATTATGAAAAAGATACTTGGCTTGAGCCTAAAAATGGGATCTCCTTTCTCTAAATGATCAAAGATGCATAGTTTCTTGTACATATGTGTGTGGTGTGAGTGCCTTTTTTTTTGTGTACATCATATCGAAAAAATCCAAAAAAAAAAATATTTTTAGTATTTCACTATGCGTGTTGACCTTGGAATTTAGTTTACGTGTGTTGATATGATTCTATGGATGTTTTTAAGATGGGGAAATCCATTGAACTTGAGGTACATGTCTCTAAGCTAACATATAGGGAGAGTTTTTTCCCCGGATTTTTTTTTTTGCATTATTAACCGTCGATATTTCCAATACTATACCTTAAGTTCCCACTATTTTTGTTTTGTTTAAATGGTCACTTTTTATTGTCACTTTTGGATTGTTGATCATTACTACTGAACCATTTGATTCCATTGCTTATTTCATCATAGCCATGCTAGACCACTAGCCACCTACTCGCTTCCATTTTCAACACCCCTGGTTGAGAACTGTTGTTATAAGTGGTCATCATTTGCCATGTCTTGTTGTAGTTGATTTCTTCAGTCATGTTCCTAGAACTTCATCACCTACCACTTGTTCTCTCTAGCCAAACTTACTATTACCCATTTTTCCCTCTTGGTTACCAACCATGACAAAGGTACACCATAGAGTCTCCTTTAAGTTTTTTTTAGACTCCCTAAACATAAAAATATTTTCGAGTGAGATTTTTTCCTTTCACACTCGTTAATTGGATTTGAAAGTACATCTATTCAATATAAGTTTACCCATGTTTTGGACTGTATGGACTAATTACAAAAAATGAATAATCTAGTCAACCTTAGCTAAAAGAGTTTTCCCTTGTATTGTTTTATCCCTTTTTAGGCTAGGGAGACTAAATTTATGAAAAACATACCCTTGAAGTCTTCTTCGGCTTTTCAAACTCTCTCAACATGAAATGAAAAACGAGCATTTACTTTCTTGGGCTCGTTAAATCCACAAGATTGTATATGGATTTTTCTTTCGAATATTTCTAGACTCAAATATTGAAAAGGTCGTCAAGCACCATTCTTCACCCCAGGATCAAGAATTAAATCCATGGGTTAGCATATTGAGAACACTTTTATTTTATTTCATGCTCGTTTCAAACATGAAAGAACAAAAAATAGTAGGCGGGGGGGTTTATATCTAGTCATCTTCACAAATGGCAGTCGTCTATCGAGTTTCCCTTGAAAAATGCACCTATTTTGCGTCCATGTACAACAGTTGGGTTATCCATTGTCTTTTAGTCATTTCCATATCCATGAGTCCTCGAACTCCACCGACTGGTTACTCTTCCAATCATCCATGGTGCGTGTTTTAGTCCTTATCGAGTTAATGTTTCCAAGTCAAGTCATTTTTTCTATTGATTTGTTCAAGGGAAGTTAGCCTATGTCGGCAATTTTCAGTTCTTTAGCCCATTCATCCTGGCCATCCTTGTGTCGATTGTGCTCTACTATTACAATATTCACACCATCTATATTTATATGTTTTGTGTCGATTGATGGGGGATACATCAAGGCCCTACTTCGACAGATTCCATCCTGTATACTCCATATCATTATCTAGGATTGAAATCTAGAAACCAATTAGTAGCCTAGGATTTGCAGACATCAGTGGCATATTCCCTTGCTTTTCAATAGTGGGTTTACATCATTGGCTCATGTTGAATGAATCTATGAGTGTTCGACTTCAACACATTTATTCACACCTACTATATTGTATTAGTTATCTTTGGGTCCATTATCATCATCAGTGGGTTCCCTCATGTCTGTTAATAGTATACATCAATGATCGGTAAGCATACGGTTTCTACCATGCTTGACCTCAAATCATTTATTCGGATGTTGTAGATTCATACCATTGGTATTTTGGACGAAGACCTTGGATTGGGACCATCACATTAATTCATGGTGTTCCCTCCCAAGTTGCTATGGATTTATTCATGAGTACTTTAGAGGTCACTCAAGCATAGATTCATGTCACTGATTTGTATGTTGTGACATAGATCCACATTTGTACTTGGTCGAGGCTATGTTTTCACTTATGACATGGATCCACATTGTATTTTTTTCATGGCCATGATCTAGTTATCTATGTCATGCATGGATCCGCATTGTACTATTTTTAGAGGCTATGCTTAGTTTTTGTTAGTTAGCATGGGTATGCCCACTTCGTGGACGTTATTATTATGTCGGATTGGTGATGGTTTCTTTCCAGGTTCCTTTTCTCAAAGTTATGTGATTTTGTTTGTAAAGTATTTCAGTCATCATACAACTCTTCTGACCTCACACTTTAGGGGGAATCTATTGCACAATTATTTCAACCTGATCACCTGATGGGAATCATCTAGAGGTTAGCAGTCTAAAACATTGAATTGTACCACTTTTCCCTTGATTTTACAGTCTCCTTTTGTCTGGTCGTCGGTTTTCCCTTTACACCCCCTAGCCAAAAAATTTTGATTGGTCCTTGTCCTCTTTCAAAGGGAAACTGGTCTCTCCTTGCAAGCATGCAGGGCACTGTTATCCACAATTTTGGTCATTGTGATGATGTCATGATGATTTTATGATGATGGAAAATCAATATCTTTACCAAGAACACTTTCCTGAGAAAAGTTACAGTTATCTTCTTCCAGAAATCACACTTTTGAAGAATGTTCGCAGGCTACCTATATATTCACCTGCAAGAATGTCTGATTCTCCCAGGCTACATTAATCTGGGGTGCGAACCTCTCACATTGTACTCATTGTTAGGGTGCGGACATGTTCTTAAAAGGGAAAAAGATAAAAATCTCGAACCTTCTAGAAGGGAATCTTCTAGAAACATGAGTTGGCTTCAAATGGTTATTCAGGTGCTGGCATTCCAGATATCTTGGGATCATTTCCTATCCAAGTAACTAATCTATCTTATCCTATATATTGAGGAGATTGCTCATGGAAAAGGTTAAGTTAAGAAAGAAACAAGATAGCAAGAGATTGATTAGAGAAGTAGTGCAAGATTGTATGGAGGACTGATGCTACAACAACTAGAGACAATAGCAAGGTCATCACAAGTGGTTGATTTTATTCATGCATGAGAAAGTGTGTGTGTCAGAGCTAGGAGCCATCGAAAGGAGACCTACGACATCAAGGCTCAGGTTGTAAGTTTCACTNTACAGTAATATGTCCCTTTCCCATAAAGATGATGTCACTTTATTACATAATTCCTTGATCATATGTATAGACTAGCTATTGAATATATTAATTTGCCTTTACTTTGATTGGTTTGAACTGTTGTGATCTGAACGGGACAAGAGCATCGGAGAAAATCTTGGAACAACAGAGACATAAGGAAAGCGTTCATAAGGTATGTCCATGATCCTTATCTCTTAGCTCATTCAATAGGTTAGATCTAGGGAAAGTGTATTATTCTGTCCTGTTTTGTTCTAGATCCAGGTGGATCTAGGGAGATCGGTTTGTGTCCACACTCACGGATTTATTCTGAAACAAAATTGGCGACTCCACTGGGGAACTATTCCTTTTTTCTTTATGGTTTTTGAATTTTCTGTGGCCATTTGCTCTGTTTGCATTTTTCTCTTGATCTATCAGTCTCTGAGTCCTTAGGATACCCTGAGAGACCTTATGGGTCTATAAGCCAGTTTGAATTTTTCTTTCTTTTTCAAAATTTTCATTATTTTTAGGGATTCTCGCACTGTGTCCATTGACAGCCTGCGAGAACTAGGAAAGTTTTCACTATGCATATTTATTCCAGTGCGAACAGTTCACACTTTGCATCAAAGTGGCCTACGAGAACATTATCTTCTCGCACTGTGTCCCACACTGGCCTGCGAACAGATTTTTTGAAATTTTTGAATTCAAGTTTTGACTCTGTCAACTACTCATATCTGTTGATTTACACCTTTTTGTCTTACTAGATCATTGACTTACATATCTTTTGCTTTAGTTTGCTTTCTTGAACTGATTTAGGGTTTCTAGGTTTTTGCTTGCCTTTATAGCTTGACTTTCATTTCTTGGCCCTTTTTGGCATTTTCATTCTCTCTGATTTCTGGAGTTGAGTGTGTTGAGCTGGCTAAGAACCNTGCGACCTTATAATGAACGGTCCAGATTTACAATGAAATTACAATATATTTTTACAAGGCAATTTTTCCTTAGGGGGGCCACTTGTCCCCGAACCCCCCAGCCAGGGGGATAGGCCCCCCGGACCCTAAAGAGGGGGTAACCCCCTCTGCACTCCCCTGCATGGAAGAGTGTACATACTTCTGGGGTGTAAAGTCTTCATGGGGTATAAACACGGCTAAAAAACACGGCTAAAAAACACAAGACCTCTAAGTCGGGAAGATAATCAGGCTCCACAAACAACATCTTGTACATAGGTGTGTGGTGTGAGGGCCCTTTTTTTGTGTACATATTGAAAAAAATCCCCCAAAAAAATTATTTTTAGTATTTCACTATGTGTGTTGACCTTGGAATTTAGTTTGCGTGTGTTGATATTATTCTAGGGATGTTTTTAATATGGGGACATACATTGAACTTGAGGTACATGTCTCTAAGATGACATATAAGGAGAGTTTTTTCCCTAGATTTCTCTTTTTACATTATTAACCGTCCATATTTCCAATACTATACCTTAAGTTCCCACTATTTTTTTTTGTTCAAATGGTCGCATTTTATTGTCACTTTTGGATTGTTGCTCATTACAGCTAAACCATTTGATTCCTTTTCTTATTGCATCATAGCTATGTTGGACCGCTAGCCACCTACTTGCTTCCATTTTCAACACCCCTGGTTGAGAACTATTGTTATAAGTGGTCATCAAAGGACCCTATATCAACTATACCACCTAATGGACCTCTTGTGTTAGAGAAATGGACTTATGAACCTGCATTCTCCATCCAAAACATGTACTTCTACAAACCACCCATAATCTGAATGCTCGAGCAACCCAACACAAAAAAATAGTGGAAGATCTTTCCCAAACACCATGTTCCATGTCAGCACTTGAATTATTGTAGAGTTTTCATTCACATCGGAAATCCTTGCTATCATTTGTGGGGGAATCGAACCTTCGGAGTCCAATATCATTTCCTTTGACACAGAATAGAGTGAGTCATATCTCTCTCACCAAATGGCATTGCAAATCACATTTGGTTGTCTGAAGAAGAATATATTTTGTATGATGATCGATGAAGTAGCGGCCACTTGCATTATGTCTTTGTCATGTTGGAAAGCCCCATTTTTGTAACTAATAAAATTTAACACAATGAATCTTGCTTCGAAACTGGGAGCATTGGCTGAGACATCCACTCAACCTCCTAGACTTGACCCTTTTTCACCTTGGTCATCTTTTTTAGAACTTGCCAGTAAATTCTCTTTTATCCCTCTCGTCGAGCATTTTTTTTTGTACTTTTCTCATGTCTTGATGGATCCCAACAAGGAGCTTCCATAGCTCACAAAACCACTTATGATGAGAACCTTAGACCGTAGATATTTGTTCCTATGTGGCATGGCCCTGACATGGTGATCCATATGATGCCAATAATGGCTCATGAGTTCCTTGATTATGAAAAAGATACTTGGCTTGAGCCTAAAAATGGGATCTCCTTTCTCTAAATGATCAAAGATGCATAGTTTCTTGTACATATGTGTGTGGTGTGAGTGCCTTTTTTTTTGTGTACATCATATCGAAAAAATCCAAAAAAAAAAATATTTTTAGTATTTCACTATGCGTGTTGACCTTGGAATTTAGTTTACGTGTGTTGATATGATTCTATGGATGTTTTTAAGATGGGGAAATCCATTGAACTTGAGGTACATGTCTCTAAGCTAACATATAGGGAGAGTTTTTTCCCCGGATTTTTTTTTTTGCATTATTAACCGTCGATATTTCCAATACTATACCTTAAGTTCCCACTATTTTTGTTTTGTTTAAATGGTCACTTTTTATTGTCACTTTTGGATTGTTGATCATTACTACTGAACCATTTGATTCCATTGCTTATTTCATCATAGCCATGCTAGACCACTAGCCACCTACTCGCTTCCATTTTCAACACCCCTGGTTGAGAACTGTTGTTATAAGTGGTCATCATTTGCCATGTCTTGTTGTAGTTGATTTCTTCAGTCATGTTCCTAGAACTTCATCACCTACCACTTGTTCTCTCTAGCCAAACTTACTATTACCCATTTTTCCCTCTTGGTTACCAACCATGACAAAGGTACACCATAGAGTCTCCTTTAAGTTTTTTTTAGACTCCCTAAACATAAAAATATTTTCGAGTGAGATTTTTTCCTTTCACACTCGTTAATTGGATTTGAAAGTACATCTATTCAATATAAGTTTACCCATGTTTTGGACTGTATGGACTAATTACAAAAAATGAATAATCTAGTCAACCTTAGCTAAAAGAGTTTTCCCTTGTATTGTTTTATCCCTTTTTAGGCTAGGGAGACTAAATTTATGAAAAACATACCCTTGAAGTCTTCTTCGGCTTTTCAAACTCTCTCAACATGAAATGAAAAACGAGCATTTACTTTCTTGGGCTCGTTAAATCCACAAGATTGTATATGGATTTTTCTTTCGAATATTTCTAGACTCAAATATTGAAAAGGTCGTCAAGCAC
This sequence comes from Picea glauca, assembly GCA_000966675.3. Classification (NCBI taxonomy): domain Eukaryota; kingdom Viridiplantae; phylum Streptophyta; class Pinopsida; order Pinales; family Pinaceae; genus Picea; species Picea glauca. Next base: position 1,423,293 of record JZKD02S1849291.1, on the reverse strand, counting down.
CATTCTTCACCCCAGGATCAAGAATTAAATCCATGGGTTAGCATATTGAGAACACTTTTATTTTATTTCATGCTCGTTTCAAACATGAAAGAACAAAAAATAGTAGGCGGGGGGGTTTATATCTAGTCATCTTCACAAATGGCAGTCGTCTATCGAGTTTCCCTTGAAAAATGCACCTATTTTGCGTCCATGTACAACAGTTGGGTTATCCATTGTCTTTTAGTCATTTCCATATCCATGAGTCCTCGAACTCCACCGACTGGTTACTCTTCCAATCATCCATGGTGCGTGTTTTAGTCCTTATCGAGTTAATGTTTCCAAGTCAAGTCATTTTTTCTATTGATTTGTTCAAGGGAAGTTAGCCTATGTCGGCAATTTTCAGTTCTTTAGCCCATTCATCCTGGCCATCCTTGTGTCGATTGTGCTCTACTATTACAATATTCACACCATCTATATTTATATGTTTTGTGTCGATTGATGGGGGATACATCAAGGCCCTACTTCGACAGATTCCATCCTGTATACTCCATATCATTATCTAGGATTGAAATCTAGAAACCAATTAGTAGCCTAGGATTTGCAGACATCAGTGGCATATTCCCTTGCTTTTCAATAGTGGGTTTACATCATTGGCTCATGTTGAATGAATCTATGAGTGTTCGACTTCAACACATTTATTCACACCTACTATATTGTATTAGTTATCTTTGGGTCCATTATCATCATCAGTGGGTTCCCTCATGTCTGTTAATAGTATACATCAATGATCGGTAAGCATACGGTTTCTACCATGCTTGACCTCAAATCATTTATTCGGATGTTGTAGATTCATACCATTGGTATTTTGGACGAAGACCTTGGATTGGGACCATCACATTAATTCATGGTGTTCCCTCCCAAGTTGCTATGGATTTATTCATGAGTACTTTAGAGGTCACTCAAGCATAGATTCATGTCACTGATTTGTATGTTGTGACATAGATCCACATTTGTACTTGGTCGAGGCTATGTTTTCACTTATGACATGGATCCACATTGTATTTTTTTCATGGCCATGATCTAGTTATCTATGTCATGCATGGATCCGCATTGTACTATTTTTAGAGGCTATGCTTAGTTTTTGTTAGTTAGCATGGGTATGCCCACTTCGTGGACGTTATTATTATGTCGGATTGGTGATGGTTTCTTTCCAGGTTCCTTTTCTCAAAGTTATGTGATTTTGTTTGTAAAGTATTTCAGTCATCATACAACTCTTCTGACCTCACACTTTAGGGGGAATCTATTGCACAATTATTTCAACCTGATCACCTGATGGGAATCATCTAGAGGTTAGCAGTCTAAAACATTGAATTATACCACTTTTCCCTTTATTTTACAATCTCCTTTTGTCTGGTCGTCGGTTGTCCCTTTACACCCCCTAGCCAAAAAAAAATTATTGGTCCTTGTCCTCTTTCAAAGGGAAACTGGTCTCTCCTTACAAGCATGCAGGGCACTATTATCCACAATTTTGGTCATTGTGATGATGTCATGATGATGTTATGATGATGGAAAATCAAGATCTTTACTAAGAACACTTTCCTGAGAAAAGTTACAGTTATCTTCTTCCAGAAATCACACTTTTGAAGAATGTTCGCAGGCTACCTATATATTCACCTGCGAGAATGTCTGATTCTCACAGGCTACATTAATCTGGGGTGCGAACCTCTCACACTGTATTCATTGTTAGGGTGCAAACATGTTCTTAAAAGGGAAAAAGATAAAAATCTCGAACCTTCTAGAAGGGAATCTTCTAGAAACATGAGTTGGCTTCGAATGGTTATTCAGGTGCTGGCATTCCATATATCTTGGGATCATTTCCTATCCAAGTAACTAATCTATCTTCTCCTATATATTGAGGAGATTGCTCATGGAAAAGGTTAAGTTAAGAAAGAAACAAGATAGCAAGAGATTGATTAGAGAAGTAGTGCAAGACTGTATGGAGGACTGATGCTACAACAGCTAGAGACAATAGCAAGGTCATCACAAGTGATTGATTTTCTTCATGCATGAGAAAGTGTGTGTGTCGGAGCTAGGAGACATCGAAAGGAGACCTACGACATCAAGGCTCAGGTTGTAAGTTTCACTTTCAGTTAATTCAATACAGTAATATGTCCCTTTCCCATAAAGATGATGTCACTTTATTACATAATTCCTTGATCATATGTATAGACTAGCTATTGAATATATTAATTTGCCTTTACTTCGATTGGTTTGAACTGTTGTGATCTGAATGGGACAAGAGCATCGGAGAAAATCTTGGAACAACAGAGACATAAGGAAAGCATTCATAAGGTATGTCCATGATCCTTATCTCTTAGCTCATTCAATAGGTTAGATCTAGGGAAAGTGTATTATTCTGTCCTGTTTTGTTCTAGATCCAGGTGGATCTAGGGAGATCGGTTTGTGTCCACACTCACGGATTTATCCTGAAACAAAATTGGCGACTCCACTGGGGAACTATTCCATTTTTCTTTATGGTTTTTGAATTTTCTGTGGCCATTTGCTCTGTTTGCATTTTTCTCTTGATCTGTCAGTCTCTGAGTCCTCAGGATACCCTGAGAGACCTTATGGGTCTATAAGCCAGTTTGAATTTTGCTTTCTTTTTCAAAATTTTCATTATTTTTAGGGATTCTCGCACTGTGTCCATTGACAGCCTGCGAGAACTAGGAAAGTTCGCACTCTGCATATTTATTCCAGTGCGAACAGTTCACACTTTGCATCAAAGTGGCCTACGAGAACACTATCTTCTCGCACTGTGTCCCACACTGGCCTGCGAACAGATTTTTTGAAATTTTTGAATTCAAGTTTTGACTCTGTCAACTACTCATATCTGTTGATTTACACATTTTTGGCTTACTAGATCATTGACTTACATATATTTTGCTTTAGTTTGCTTTCTTGAACTGATCTAGGGTTTCTAGGTTTTTGCTTGCCTTTATAGCTTGACTTTCATTTCTTGGCCCTTTTTGGCATTTTCATTCTCTCTGATTTCTGGAGTTGAGTGTGTTGAGCTGGATAAGAACCAGTGATTGGTTGGGAGTTGAGAGTTTGGTGTTTCTCGTTTGCTTGTGGGTTTGAAAGGACATTTTTTCATTTGCATTGAGAAACTCCTTGGTTTGCTTTTGTCTTTACTTTCGTTGAAAGTTTTGGTTGGGTTGTCATAGTTTGATTATNTCCTCCAAGCTCAGCCCTGGCCTATGTGACCGTTGACTCGTGACCCTGGCCTTATCCCTTATCGGGGTTCGGGGTTTCGCAAATATGAATGCGCCCAAAACGCTTGACAGCGGAATCCCCAATTTCCCAAATTCCGATGGACTCCGTCTGTGCTAGACCTCTGGGCTAGAGCCTCATCATGCAACCACACTATATGACCTTAATCAAACCACTCCTCGGGGTTTCGGCGATTTCAACATCAAGCTCATACACTCACGGGATCTCCGATGGGTCCCATTCGTTGACTTGTCAACAATCCTTTCTCCTATTGCTATAAATCTGCCACCTGTCCTCCTGTTAGTCAGTGTGGCCCCACGCGCCTAAGCCTTATCGGGAAATCGCGTATCGCAATTTTCCCGTGCTCGAAACCTTTGCCTCTGGATTCTCCAATATCCCGATGCCTGATATCCAACGCACCTTTCTCTTTATCCCTTCGCAATCAAGTCAGGTCCATGTGAACCTTGTTCATATGACCATAGTCATATGCTTTTGTCGGGTTCTCGGGGTTCGGGGTTTCAAAGTGTATGGCTCACTCGTCACCAGGGTTCCCGATTTCCCGATTCCCGAATTCTCAAATCTCGATTTCCGATGAATGACCTTTCTATCGGGACTTTTCCAATGAACCTAAATCACCGGTGGATTTACTCCTTGTCGGGACTTTCCTGATGGTGCAGATCTCCGCCACGTGTCCACTAAATGAATGGTCTGGATCTTGTCGCGAATTTGTGGATCGCGATTTTGTGTGACAAGATTTCTACGTGCTCGAGAACTCCGATTCTCCGAGTTCTGACTCCCTCCAGGATTCTGACACGTGTCCTCCCGAGATTTACGACTATGATCCCTCCTCGGGTTTTCAAGAATCACAGGGTCTCGATTCTCTTGAGTTCCAATATCCCGACACTTCTTCAGGACTTCTCCTCTACCCATGAAGACTTAAGTCCTGCACAACTTCTATCAACTCGGATGGTTGACGGGTAAATCCATAGGGATATTATGACTCATGATCCTCCTGAGTTAAACTCCTGTGCAACATTCGAAAGTTTTAAATCTTGTGCACATTCTCCAGATCTGGCGGTTGCAAGGGTTTGCTTTCCCTCCTGAACAGATCCGACGGTTCTAACACCCTTGGTGTAGAAACCTGTCTCCCTATGGTCATAGACCGCACCAGCTGCGGTTTCATAGTACCACTATACCTCCTGAGCTTATAATCGTGGTCAAGCCACAACATGACACACTGGAGCAACCAACATCCGAAATTGGCCATTCCAGGCCCAATTTCTCTTCACATTTTCGGTCCAAAGACCACTCTACTGGCCCATCTAGGCTCAGTGTCGAAACCTTGGCTTTGATACCAATATTTAGTGTACCAATTGCTCTGATACCAATTTGTAGTGTACCAATTTCTCTGATACCAATTTGTAGTGTACCCTTTTACTACCCAGGTTTTCCCAACCTCTCAGTTTACCATTCTATACATGAATGATTACATAATTTGTACTGACCTTATGAGAACATGCATTTAACAGAATTAAACACATTTAAAATACAGAGTACAACATATCTGGTTAATGCTATAATTAAACATTCCATAGCATTCAACAATAACTCTTTTACACAGCGGAAAAACATGATACATGAACAACACAGTCATGCCAAACGTGTTAAAACATAATTCAGAATACTTNATCCCTCGACTCCTTGGTTAACATCCTTTCCTTCTTGATCATCTTCCATTTCAGGGATAATTGGCATTCTTCCCCACTCCATACTTGGTGTTGGTTATCTGGAATTTTGGCCTCTCTTGTATTCGGAACACACACTGTGCGATCCAATTCAAAATTGTCAGGCCATTAAACTTCATGAATATCCCACAATATTCATAATTAATACAAACAAGAACGAAAATTATTTCAGCTTCACAAGTTTTCTATGCTTTGTCTGGCTCTGTGTTTTTCGAGTGTCTGAAACTTCAATTTCAGTTATTTTGGGACTTCCAGTTTCGGAGTTTCGCAACTCCTGATGTCAAGGTTTACTATCCTCTTGGATTCCCGATCTCCGATAAGCCCTTTTTACGGGCTGGCCCTCCTGAGCCTAGCTCTTGAAGCATACGACCATGCGCCAAGACTGTGGCCATTTTCCTCTTGTGCCTACTCCTATCGAGGTTTTGGCCCTTGCGCTGTCAACAGACGCATGTCCTCGCAACTCCCGATTCTCCGATATGCCTTAGTTCTCCAAGCTTAGCCCTGGCCTATGTGACCGATGACTCGTGACCCTGGCCTTATCCCTTATCGGGGTTCGGGGTTTCGCAAATATGAATGCGCCCAAAATGCTTGACAGCAGAATCCCCGATTTCCCAAATTCTGATGGACTCCGTCCGTGCTAGCCCTCTGGGCTAGAGCCTCATCATGCAACCACACTATATGACCTTAATCAAACCACTCCTTGGGGTTTCGGCGATTTCAACATCAAGCTCATACGCTCACGGGATCTTCGATGGGTCCCAGTCGTTGACTTGTCAATAATCCTTTCTCCTATTGCTATAAATCTGCCACCTGTCCTCCTATTAGTCGGTGTGGCCCCACGCACCTAAGCCTTATCGGGAAATCGCGTATCACAATTTTCCCGTGCTCGAAACCTTTGCCTTCGGATTCTCCAATATCCCGATGCCTGATATCTGACGCGCCTTTCTCTTTATCCCTTCGCGATCAAGTCAGGTCCATGTGACCCTTGTTCATATGACCACAGTCATACGCTTTTGTTTGGTTCTCAGGGTTCGGGGTTTCAAAGTGTATGGCTCACTCGTCACCGGGGTTCCCGATTTCCCGATTCCCAAATTCTCAAATCTCAATTTCCAATGAATGACATTTCTATCGGGACTTTTCCAATGAACCTCAATCACCGGTGGATTTACTCCTTTTCGGGACTTTCCTGATGGTGCAGATCTCCGCCACGTGTCCACTAAATGAACGTTCCGGATCTTGTCGCGAATTCACGGATCGCGATTTCGTGTGACAAGATTTCTACGTGCTCGAGAACTCCGATTCTCCGAGTTCCAACTCCCTCCAGGATTATGACACGTGTCCTCTCGATATTTATGACTATGATCCCTCCTCGGGTTTTCGAGAATCACAGGGTCTCGATTCTCTTGAGTTCCAATATCCCGACGCTTCTTCGGGACTTCTCCTCTACCCATGAGTACTTAAGTCCTGCGCAACTTCTGTCAACTCGGATGGTTGACGGTAAATCCATAGGGATCTTATGACTCATGATCCTCCTGAGTTAAACTCCTATGCAACATTCGAAAGTTTTAAATCTTGTGCACGTTCTCCAGATCTGGCGGTTGCAAGGGTTCGCTTTCCATCCTGAACAGATCCGACGGTTCTAACACCCTTGGTGTAGAAACCTGTCTCCCTATGGTCATAGACTGCACCAGCTGCGGTTTCATAGTACCGCTATACCTCCTGAGCTTATAATCGTGGTCAAGCCACAACATGACACACTGGAGCAACCAACATCCGAAATTGGCCATTCCAGGCCCAATTTCTCTTCACATTTTTGGTCCAAAGACCACTCTATTGGCCCATCTACGCTCAGTGTCGAAACCTTGGCTTTGATACCAATTTGTAGTGTACCAATTTGTAGTGTACCAATTTCTCTGATACCAATTTGTAGTGTACCCTTTTACTACCCAGGTTTTCCCAACCTCTCAGTTTACCATTCTATACATGAATGATTACATAATTTGTACTGACCTTATGAGAACATGCATTTAACAGAATTAAACACATTTAAAATACAGAGTACAACATATATGGTTACTGCTATAATTAAACATTCCATAGAATTCAACAATAACTCTTTTACACAGCGGAAAAACATGATACATGAACAACACAGTCATGCCAAACGTGTTAAAACATAATTCAGAATACTTATCTTTTATCAGCTGGAGAAATCACCAATCAAGTGCAAGCGTTACATGAACCTCCCAGCCTTAGACCACACTATTCATCAGCTCAACAGTAGGTCACCCCCGAGCTGGGACCGAGCTCCACCCCAAGGCAAGGAATCCTAGGCTAGGCTGAGGTTACAGGAAAGATAGCACATACACATTCACCAGGAAGAAGCTCTCCCAGGAATCTCCCATGCTCACTGCCCACAGACCCTCATTCCCCACATGCTTGTTCCACCCCAGGAGAGTGCACCTTCTCTGTCTCCTAGACAATCCTTCGGCTGCCAGTCTCCCTTACCTTGGGTTATAGGAACAGGCCGGACCGAAATTCTCCGGGCTCTATGGCAGCTACAGGGTTCCTTCTAGGAGTCCTCTTCTCCCTCTGCGCACTCCCTCACCTGGAGGGGTCCCTCACAGGCCAACAAGCCTCACGCAGTCCAGTACTGCGCGGTCACAACAATCCACAGGAAACACAGACAAATGCTTCCAACAACTGGCTCGGCAATCACAGGATGATCTCATGGTGATGATTTCGGAGCAGGCTTCACGCACAAGCTAGCTCAGTTTTCCCATACAATCACAGAATGCTTCCACTTGAGTCTCGCACAGAGATTTATGGTTCACGAATGCATTTCCAAGTTTCCTAGAACAGACACAGACTCATAGCTCTGGACAGGGTATACACGGTTTTCCTCAGGAAAACACCCCTAACAATTTCAGAGATGAATCAGGATATCCGACAGAGGTCGTACTGGTTCCACACACAGAGATTCGGTTCAGAATCGAGGAGCGTCCCCCACACACGGTTTAGTTCAAGGCTTATATTTGCATGCACCAGGGTTGACACTTGTCACCCTGGGAACTACATGCGTTCCATCTATACGCCTTCCTCCCACCACTTGGGGAATCACGGATCCTTCAAAAGGACTTAGGATAAAATAACGTGCACATGGATTTTTAGGAATAATAATAATAAAATATTATTCCAGGCCTAAGCCCCCTAGTCTTAGCTCCTAAGCTCCTTACTCAGCCCCTTTCCCACCTTCCAGCCCCTGATCCCTTGCCCATTCTATGGATGCTCATTCCCCCATCACTCATTCCTCGTGGTCGGTCTGCACTGGTGGTATTTATATTTTATTAATTGACCTACATACATACAAGTATATCAACAGGCTCCTGGCCTTCAACACTTAGGCTCCCTGGCCTAAAAAAACTCATAAGCCTACAACTTATACAAAACTTGGCTCACCAACCTATAGAACATATTTACAATTCTTTGCATATAACATGATCTGTAACGGGGTCCGACCTTGGGGACACTACAGTGACTGTTGAGGGGAAAGTCTTCACGGTACCTGGAATCGACATTGATCAAACTCACTCGGGCTCCTTGGAGGGTATACCCATGATTATGTGTGGGAGCTTGCACCAGGGCGTAAGTCTGTTAAGCAGGTCGTTAACGTAACTTTTCCATCTTAGCCCTGCACCAACTAGTGGCTTCGATATTAGAAGGTATTGTTTGCTTGGTGATTGCTTCTAGATTTTTTTTACTAGGGTGTGTTGTTTGTTTCTCGAAGTTGACCATAGGATTTTCATTGGGGAGTTGGTTACTTGTTTACAATTGCTCCCCCACGACGTTCACGTAGGATGCAAGGTTTGTCCATGGAACATCCGAAAGCTTCACAACCCTTGCATACGGCAACACCTGAGGGTACCCCTGAGGACTCTCCTCGTCTGGGTGAAATTCCCCTTGTTACTCTACCACACGTGGACATAAGTGACATCCCAAAAGTTTTTACACCACCTCCACAAGTAGAATCCACTAATCCTCTTGCTGATTTTTGAATAACCCATACTATAGAGGACTATCGCATTCATCATGGTGAACGACCTGTTGGACGATTAAATCCTTATGAAGAAACCATTGTTACATCCTCTGAATCAACTGTTGGGCCTTCTCACGGTGCAGTAGGCCAAGATCCTTTTTGGTCGGGTGATTTTCGACGAGTCTTGTTTGGTACTGAGTCAACCCCTATCTATGAAATCAACCCTCCTGTGTCTCCTGAACCAGAGACTACACTAGAGACTACCACTTATCGTTTTGTTCTTCCTCTCGAGATGGCCCATCTCATGAATACTATGAGTGTCCAAACCAAAATTCCTGCAACTACTCTTCCTCCTATCAATACCCAGCGAATGCCTGAGGCTAATCCAAATTTACCTCCTGGGTAACATTCATTGAATCCTTTGTTGAATGTTTCCCATCCAACACTTCTGCAAACCCCAGTCGGTTCTCCTAGTGGTCCTCCGTTTCCTGGGCATCCTATTCCCAGTTTTATTCCGACACTCCCTCAGTTTCCTACTGGCAATCCTAATCCTAGTGGCACTATCCCAACTGTTGCACCGAACTTGCAGATTCCTGTTGGTGGACAGGGTAATACGGTTCCTTTTCCTTATCCTTTTCCTGGACAAAATACAGTGACTACACAACCTGCGTTTGGCACACAACTTCCAGGTGGAACTGTCCCTTTGATAGGGGGACCAACCTCACCTTTAGGACAAAACATACCTCCTGCATTGGCCCAATATTGGAATCAACTTATGCAAAACTTTCCACAAAATGTTAGGGGGCAACAAGCTGTCCCTACTATAGGCCAACCATATCCAGGTGTGACTAATCCTATTTGGGTTTCAGTTTAGACTACTCAACCTCAAGTCCCTACTCAGACTCAAGGTCAAAATCCTTGGGGTTACTATCCTATTCAGCCACCACAGAATCAACCAGGGTCTTCCCTCTGGGGGCAGACTGCATACGGTCCCACTGGTCTACCGACAGGGCTTCCACCCCAAAGTCACCAGTATCCACAAGTGAATCGGAAGTTGCATTTTCTTGCTACTTTGGATCTGCCAGATTTGTCTAGGATTCTTAATGATCCTATTCGTCACTCTCCCCAATGGCCTACTATTCCTGCAAAGCTTCCATCGGATATTCCAAAATTCGATGGGAAGGTGGGAGAGGACCCAAATAATCATTTCATGACTTTCCATTTATGGTGTTCATCCAACTCATTGATGGATGATTCCATTCGACTGCATATTTTTCAATGAACTCTTACAGGTGCTGCTGCGAAGTGGTACATTCAATTACCACGAGGTTTCTTTTCGGATTTCAACACCCTTACAATGGCCTTTCTAACACATTACCAGTTACCGATCCCTTATGATACTGGAACTGAGATTTTAACCTCCTTCAAACAAAGCTCGAGCACTCATATATCTGATCATATTCATGAGTGGCGACGGAGGCGACGTCTCATTAAACTTGATCTTCCTGATCAATTACTGGCAGAATGGTTTACAAAGTCTTTTGTAAACAAAATTGGTAAAGACATTGCTATGGGAGGTGTTGTCATAGAAGAGTAGGCTATTAGTCGTGCTCAGTATCTTGATCTCCTTTATTCGCAAACGGGAACCTTGTATGATTTACTACCTAATTTACCTCGTCCTGGTAGTTCCAGCACTTCTGCTACTCCAGCTGCCTCGCATGCAGCTGACGGTGTGATTGGTACCACTCATATCCACTCACATTCTGTTTCAACTACAACCCCTAAATCCAATTCTTCTAATGTTCAAAGTGCTCTGTCTCCTGCCCCTCCCACCGGTAAAACCTCTAAAGTGAACGCTTTTCAATCTACGCCGACCAGTAAGAATAAGTCTAAGAAAGGGAGAGGCAAGAATAAGGAGAGTAAAAACAATAATCAGAATGAGCAAACCAAATCCCCTCCTGTTGATGACTGGGATAAGTGCAAACCACGCTACCCTTTCCTTATCTGTGGCGATGATCACTACACGAAGGATTTTCCGAGACGTGCCGAGGTTAACAAGTTCCTTCAAGAAACACCCAAACCCTCTACTCCGACAGTCTTGTCTCAACCCTTCCCGTCTCAACAACAGGCTTCGTTGGTCATCCACGACCAACCCTCTACTTCTATATCATCTTATGTTTTTATGTGCACCGGTGATTCCAAGAAAAACAATGTTGCACTTACCACTAGAGCTAAAGACTATACTCCTTCTAAGGAGAAGGTTGACGACTTACCTCCCGATCTGGTACAGCCCTCTCCATCGAATCCACCCACAAATGGTCCTCTTCATATTGAACGACCGAGCCTTGATATAGTTATACGACCACCCCCCAAAGGTGTCATTAAGAAGTCGACATTCAATCCTCATGCTTGGGCAGCCCAGAACTATAGCATTGTCGAATATCTGTCCCAAGCACCCTCAGCGATGTCTGCCCTGGAAGTCCTTCAGTCTTGTCCTGCACAATGAAGGGCGTTGTTGAAAGCTATAGGTGGCATTGATCTAATAGATACGAATCTGATAGTCTTTAACTTGTAAGATCATATTCCAAGGTTACCACCACAGCTTACATTTCAAATACAAGTTGTTGTCGTCGACAAGAGCATTTGTCGGACTGTTATTGATGAGGGTGCCTCTACGTGTGTAATGTCTTTTACTTGTTGGAAATCCATTGGCTCTCCTCCTTTAAACGAATCCCAAAACACTTTAAGAGCCTTCAACGGCTCGGGTTTTAAGCCTTATGGTGTTCTACCATCGTTGCCTATCACTCTAGAAGGTAAGACCATTCAAGTGGAAGTGGAAGTTTTTGATACCCCCCTAGATTATAATCTTCTATTTGGTCGTAGTTGGGTCGATTATATGCGTGCTGTTGTGTCAACCCTTTTCCATGTCGTACGATTTCCTCACTAGGGAAAAGTGGTTACAGTCGATCAACTTGCCTTTTTTAATGTTGATACTCACATTGGCAACGTGCCTTTCATCGCTAAAACCCCACCGGGTTACGAGAATGTCGGGGTTGGTCTTTCAAAAGATTCTTCGTTAATGGGTACTTTCCCCATACCACCACCACCCGATCTTCCATGCCCGTTTATTGCTTCTATTAATATGATCTCTACTATACCTCATGAACTTCTGGTGTCTGTTGACCCTTGGATAGTCCCTGATCTTGGAGATCATGTTCGTTTTGGTGACATCATGCCGTTAAGTCCGGTCGAGTCCGCTTATCAAGCTATTCAATCGGCAACCCTTACTACTTCTTCTTTTGATGAGTTGTCTCCTGATCCTTTCCGTGTCCTTTTTCCCACTAACGAGATGATCATGTCCGTCATGGAGGACACCCCTTGGGATGATGAGCATCATTGTTCCATACTATTTCTGGAACAACAAACTCTTGAGAATTATCAGCGGATTTCGACTCCGTTGACCGTTGTTGTTATATCCATTGTTCCCCAATCTACACGAGATGTGTTTGCAGAAGGGAAACTCAGTAACATCTCTCCCACGGTACCCATAGATATTTCAATTAAACCTGGGATAGTCGAGAACGTTCATATTGGAGCTTCGTGTTCTCCCGAAGAAATTATCACTTATACTTCCTTGTTTAAATAATTCCGTGATATCTTTGCATGGAGTTACGAAGAGATGGTGGGTATTGACCCTGCTATCATCGTTCATGAGATTAAGATATACCTTGGAGCTAAACCAGTCCGGAAGCACCTCCGTCCTGTCCATCCACGTAAAGCAGCAACCATTAAACTCGAAGTTGAAAAACTTCTTAAAGCCGGTTTCATTTACCCCGTGGCATTGACAGAATGGGTTTCCAACCCCGTACCGATTGATAAGAAAGGTGGTAGTATACGCGTTTGTGTGGATTATCGGGATATTAACAAAGCTTTCCCGAAGGACAATTTTCCAACCCCTTTCGTTGACCAGATCGTCGATGACTGTGCCGGTAGTGAAATATTTTCCCTCATGGATGGATTTTTCGGCTATAATCAAATCAATATCGCTCCTGAGGACCAACATAAAACGGCTTTTATTTGTCCTTGGGGTACTTTCACCTACAGAAAACTCCCTTTCGGTCTAAAGAACGCAGGTGCAATGTTGCAATGTGCTATGTCTTACGCATTTCATGATATCAAGCATATCATTCAACCTTATTTGGACGATTTGTCGGCTCACTCTTTACGCTGAGTCAATCACCCTAATCATCTCCGAGCGATTTTCGTTCGTTGTCGCTTCTATCGCATTCGCCTCAATCCTCATAAATGTGTCTTTTGCGTAGAATCTGGTCGTCTACTTGGTTTCATTGTTTCACGTCATGGGATCTGGGTAGATCCTATTAAAGTTGAGGCGATTCTTAATCTCCCTCCTCCTTCTTCACTGCGCCAGTTACAAAGTTTGCAGGGGAAAGCAAACTTTCTTCATTGTTTCATCCTGAATTACGCCGAGATTACTCGTGGTTTCACACGTCTTCTAAAGAAAGGTTCAGAGTTTGTCTGGGATAAGGTTGCTAACACTGCCTTTGAAGATTTAAAATTATCCCTCATGAAAGCTCCTCTTCTTTTCCCTCCAGATTATAGTCAAAATTACTTTCTTTATCTAGCTGCATCCGAGTATACTATCGGCATGGTTCTCGTCCAAGAGGATGATAACCATGATGAACATGTTATCTATTACTTGAGTAGAAGTATATCATCCACGGAAATCAAGTACGAACATGTTTAGAAGCTGGCTTTGGCTATTGTTCAAGAAGTCCAACGTTTTCGTCATTATATTCTCTCTAGGAAGACTACAGTGATTTCACACTATAACCCTATGCAACATATATTAACACGTCAATTGCTGGGGGGAAAGTACTCCAAGTGGATTGTTATTCTCCAGGAGTTCAACTTGGAATTCGATTGCACCACGTCGAAGAAATCCCTAGTTTTCGCTGAGTTAATTTGTGATTTTCCCCACTCTGCCATGGAAAACGTAGCAGTTGATTCGTTACCGGATGAATCACTTTTCCTTATCAGTACCGATGATATTTGGTACAGAGATATCATTATATATCTCCAAACTCAAACTTTCCAGCCTTCTTTGTCCAGTAATGAACGACGTCGCATTCATTATCAAGAACATCATTATATTATCCTCGGCGATACTCTTTACCGTCGAGGCATTGACTCTGTCTTTTGGCATTGTTTGACTTTTGAAGAAGCTGAGAAATCTTTGAATGACTACCATTCAGGAGAATGTGGCAGTCATATGTCTGGGTATGCTACTTCCCAAAAGATATTACGTGCAGGTTACTTTTGGCCTTCCTTATTTACTGATTGCATCATTGTTGTTCATAAGTGTCATGCCTGCCAGACTTATAATCAGAAGATTCGATCACATCCTTCTCCCCTTCATCCTGTAGTCTCAGTAGGTCCTTTTGCTAAATGGGGCATTGATTTCATGACATTTCACCCTCACTCGGCCGGGGGGCATGGTTACATTATTGTAGCTGTTGATTATTTCACAAAGTGGGCCGAGGCAATGTCGACATTTGACAATACTAGGAAGACTGCAGCCTTATTCCTTTTCAACCATGTCATCACTCGTTTTGGTGTTCCTCAGGCTATCGTTACCGATCACCGTAGTCATTTTCGGAATTATATGATGTCTGAACTTACAAAGAAGTTGGGCCTTCGTCATGATAGCTCAACACCCTATTATCCACAGGCTAACGGCTAGGTCGAAGCCATCAATAAGGTTCTCATAACTATGATTCGACGGATGATAGGAATACATAAAACCAGTTGGAACACAATGTTATTTTCGGCATTATGGGCGTATCGGACATCTGTTAAGTCTGCCATGGGATTTACAACTTTTCGATTAGTTTATGGCATGGAATCCATTCTTCCAATAGAATGTGAAATACCAGCTTTGAAGCTAGCTATAGAACTCTTACTTAATACTTCTGCCGAAGAGGAACGTCTGTTGTATTTGATGCGATTAGACGAGACTCGTTGTGACGCTACTCTTGTAATAGAAGCCCAGAAGAAACGTGTTAAGGCACAGTATGACAAGCATGTCAAACCTCGTGTCTTCTCTGAAGGATATCTTGTTCTTCTGTATGAACAAGATAAAGATGTCTTAGGAGCTAGGAAATTCAAACCAATGTGGCGTGGTCCTTACATTGTTAGCAGAGTGTTGGAAAAAGGAGTGTATGAGCTAGTGGATTATGATGGGGTACCTTTGAGTGAACCCAGGAATGGGTTGTACTTAAAGAAGTATTATGCATAAGTCATTTGTGCATGAGTACTTGTATTTTATGTATCATACTGAGT
>JZKD02S1849291.1:1362903-1388716 GCA_000966675.3 Picea glauca | reverse complement strand
ATTAATCCTAGTTGTGGTTTTACTCTACCTATGGATTAAATGAATTTTATAACGTTCTTTGTATAACTTGAAATATATAAGTTCTTGTTACTTCTACATTATTTTTTATATGAAATGTGGATAGATGCTACTTTATGATAAAATGACTTGAATATATTTGTGACAATGATAGCATGGACATTAACTTGTGTACTTTTTCCTTTTGTACATTAACATTAAATCTGAAAGGCATCTTATTGTGTCTATGTCTATATCGACTCGTTTGTTTTCTTATGCAAACTGCAAAAATCTCCCTTACATAGTCATCATAGTTAGCATTGGAAATCCTCTCTCGTCAATCGGTTTCTAGATATGATTTGATAGTTTTATACTCTTTTTGCTCCTTTTGTATTTGTTAAATGGAGTAATTCCTCCAACTTATTTGAGCAAGTTGATAGTTGATAGGAATCATAAATGCACTAAATAAGATAGGTAGATATACATTTATTAGGTAGGTGATCAGATGGAGTTGTCTAGAGAAATATCTAGTTTTATGTATTTTCATTTTAGTTTTTCATATGAATATGGAGAAGAGATGAACAACTCCATTGTTGTGTGTATGCTTTGTTTTCAAATGCTTACCTCTGCTTGAACTTGAACATGGTATCAGGATTAAGACTCTTTAAAGATAGGAGAGCAATTTTGAGCTTGGTTAAGCCGCAACACGAAGAGAAGGGTTGAAATAAGAACTTGTGCAAAAATATGTGGAAGAAAATTTTCAAAAATTTGGACTTTTTGGAGTTGATCGCTACCAACCAGTGTATAGGGGGCAACTAGGTTTCAAGTTTCACCAAGAGAGTGAACATGGTGCGACCAGGTTGAGACTTAGGCACAAAAAATTCTAGGTTTGGTCCCCATCCCCTATGAGGCAAGGTGTGACCCTCTTTCGAAAAAAAACAATTTTTTTTGGTTGGGTTTTTAAGGCATATAAAGTCGAGATATAAATCAGAAAGGGGGAGTGGACTTCCAGTAGTAGATCCATGGCATCTAGTAGCATTGTGACATTGTCATGAGGACTGATTTTAACATGCAAGAATTACGATGTATGGTCTATCAAGATGAAAAATTTCCTCGGTCTAAAGATTGTTGGGAAGCAGTAGTTAATGGGTTCAGAGAACCAGATCTGGTCAATATACAACAAATGACAAATACATAGAGAAATATTATTGAAGAACTCATGAAAAATGATAGCAAAGCCCTATCGCTCATCCAACAAGGGTTAGAGGAATATAATTTCCCCAAAGAAGCAGTAGTTGATCATGTCAAACATGCATGGGATACTCATGAAACCGCCTATCAGGGCATAGATAAGGTAAAAAATGCAAAGTTGTAGACACTCAGGAAGAGTTTTGAGACTCTTCTAATGAAGGATTCAGATTCTATGGATAATTTTATGACCCATGTCGCTAACATCATCAATAATTTGTGCACACATGGAGAAGACATTTAAGATCAACAGGTCGTTGAAAAGGTACTCCTATGCCTTCTTGATAAGTTTAATATGGTCATGGTCACCATAGAAGAGTCGAAAGACCTTTCAACACTAATATTTGAAGAACTCATGGGATCTTTGTTAACTCAGGAGAACATTTTCAATTGAAATACTAAATTTTTGGAGAATGAATTTCAATATCAGGCCTCCATAAGCAGAGCTAAAGGTCAAGGGAATAAAAGAAGAGGTAGACGAGGCAGAGGATGCTCTAAAATAAGAGAGAGGTCAACTTCATAATATTTAGAAGAGAGTGAACAATCAAACCAAACATAAATAAACTCTCAGAACCAAAGGGGGAGAGGTAGAAATTTCAATTAGTCAAGTTGGACTGAGAAATCAAGGATCCAGTGTTATTATTGCAATAAATTGGGTCACTACAAAAATGAATGAAAAAATAAGCAAGCATATATGAATGAGGAAAAGAAAATGCCACCAACAATGAAGAAGGAACATTTGAATCAATGTTTTTCTCATGCCAAGTCACAGAAGAAGCAAGTAATAGCCATGATCTCTGGTTGCTAGATACTAGCTGCAACATTCGTAGGACAGATAACAAAGATTTGTTTTCTAGTTTAGATAGATTTGTCACATCTCAAATTAAATTAGGAGATGATTATCAAAATAAATTTTTAGGCAAGAGTATAGTTTTTGTATTGTCCAAGCAAGATGAAAAGAAGGATTTTCTTGATGTTTTTTATGTACCTGGTCTTAAACATAATATGATGAGTGTATGCCAGATGAATGGACATGGTTATAAGGACATTTTTGAAGGTTCCAAGTGTACAATATTGGACAAACCATCCAATAAGAAAATCGTAGATATAATACACATGACCAAAAATAGAATGCTCCCTTTGATATTGAGAAGTCTTAATTTGTCACAGTTATATGCCCAAAATGTATCAAGCTCAAATGAAACTTGGTTATGGCATATTTTTTATAGAAAATGTTTCCACACTCCATGCATCTTGTTTGGAATATGGCCTTCCATTTCCATCTCCAAACTTCATTTTCCCCTTTTGATCCACTCCAAACCTAAAAAGACACATTTTTGTCCATCTACATGAACTCCCAGTTAGAAAGCTCATGTAGATACGTGGTTTGCTCCATTACATCCCACGTACATAATTTTTGGAGCTCAAAAAATAAAAAAATGTATCAAGTTTCCATTCCATGTCACGAGATCCATGATCCTTGACCTTCCATATACTAGAAACTCTTCTAATCGACCCTTCAATTCCATTTGGAGGCTATAAATTGAGCCATATCCAAGCATTGAATATACAAAAATCATCATCAGATTGAGAGCAACAATACTCTCAAGAAATTTCACCTCAATTAAGTATGCATCCCCTTGTTCTTAAAAGTATGAACTTCTTGTGTTCATCCCCCAAGCTCTTCCTATCTTGTGATGGAGAAATTTATTGACTCCTACATGTGAGCTTGACTTTATGGAGGATTGAAGTGGTGGAATCCCAACTGGAGGGACTTAGTTTCTCGATTTTGATATGCTTCGTTAAAGAAGTTTCTCACCTATGTACTGTTGTTGACTACATTAACAGAAATACTCTTTTCTCGCCCAATTACTATCTTGCAAATATTTTCATTTCTTTCCATGGGCATAATTTTTATGTATGTTAATGGATTATTCTAATTTATATCCGAACATTATATATCATTTCCACATACTTGCATATATTGGTTGTTGAAGACAAGTTTCATGTGTAAATCTTTGGGTTGTGTGATCAACAATGTTCTTCTTCGGACGTGTGGACGAGGTAGGCTTCTAGCCTTCTGTTGTTAGAATTTTGTTTATATAAAATACATGAGATTATAGTTGATTTATGGGTGTCGTTCCATCTGTTTTAGTTTTCCCCTAGCCATAAAGATCTTTTCCTCATAAAAAAATTAGATATAGTCATTTACCATTTACTAGTCTCAGTATTTTACAAAATATGATTGGGGTTAAATATATGCAACTAGATCAATTACCAACAATGAGTCAAGTTGTTTACCCATCAAAAAAACAGGTTACCTAGCCCAAATTTCCATCTCGATATCCTAACTCCAATAAGCTTATTCCGACAAATCCAATTGTCCTCGATTGAAGCAATCTATAGTCCTGATTAAATTAGTGCCTCGAACTGTATGATAGCTAATGTCTCCTCTATCACCCATTCATGACGTGACTAAGTGGGACCCTCGAAAAACCTATGACCGAGGTTATGTCAGTCTCCAATTTTGTGGATCAATGGATACTAACAACTCAAGGTATCTCATTATGAGTGGTCACAAGGCCTCTCGATTATATCTCTCGGATGAGACTACTCTGATGGATTTGATGGTCATAGGTTCGTCTCGATTAATAGTCATGATTCACTTGCGGTATTTAGCTACTCAGCAGTTAACATGTGTCTAAGTATTCCTCCTCCAAATGGATCATCAAATATCCAAAGACTGTAAATCCATTGGCATACAATCAGTTAGATCTACGTTCTTTGTGTGCTTGGACTCTTGCAATCACAGTTTCCTCCATCAAAACCCTCTCTAAGAGATCATATTTATGTCCTCTGACCTTCTACCTTCTCATAGACTTATACTCTCACTCTCGAGTACCAATGGTCTAAATCTCATCGTCTCTACATTTGACATATCACGATCTCTACAATCTTTTCCATCGAAATATCATTGTGACTTCACACCTTAGGCCCTATGAAAACCTTGCCTCCCGACAGGATATCTCCTTAGACCCAAATATCCAACTAAAGATCAAGATCTACCTCTCTGATTGCATCAACAATTGTCATTCCTCCAGTATCATACATCAATTTTTCTTTAAGGTTGACGGTGATATTGAGGAATTAGAAATCCTATAGTCCTAATAGGATCTCACTATATCCTATAGTTTAACTTTATTTCCTTTGACTCATAAACCATTCTACACTCGACTAGGATTACTCTACCCCGAGAAGCCTAAATGAAGATATTACATCCTACAAGTTTTCCATTAAAAAGAAGGGGAAAATAAGGGTTAAAAGGCATTCTAGTACTAAACAAGCATGCATCCTCTCCTACAAGGTTTAATCACTTCCCTCAATTTACCATGTACCTCTTCCCCCCAAAAAAGGATACTCTACCCAACATCTAATGAATATTTTGTATCTTGCAAGCTTTCCATTCAAGGAATGGGCATTTTATAGGAACACATTTCTATATAGACCCTTCTTCATCCTTTCATTTAGGGATATCATGATTGACAATGAAATATAATTCTAGTTGTTCCATTTTATTAAATAATTCAACATTATTTCATTTAATAAAATATTTAACATGAACCTAAGACATTTTATCATCATTAATAAGAACCCAATAAGCATAAAAATCAAAATATACTTACTTGTTCAGTAATGATTCTAACCATCCAACATACTAAGTGGGAATGCGTTTCCACCCAACTGTAAGCTATGTTACACTATATTTTCTACAACATTCCATCCCCGTACTAGGCCATGATACCATGAGGGGTCTAATTTAATTGACTTCAAAATCAAGAAATGGTTTTGGAAGGTTACTCTCCTTCACTCCACTCGCAAAAACAAAAGTTTCCCTCTTTCCACTAATCTCGGTGTTATATCTCTGTAAATTTCCTTGGCTGAGGAGGAAAATCACATAGGTAACCATAGAGAAACTTGAGGCTGGAAGCTAGCCCTTCCAGCCCAGAGGGGGATCTATCTCTTCAAATCAATCACTGAAAGGATTGATTTGGTTTTATGCTCAAAGGCTAGATCTCTAAGATAAATTTGGGTTTATAGTGTTGGTGGCAATGTGGAAAGAAATTTCATTGGGAAATGGAGTCAAAGAGAAGTCAAAAATCAATGAAGGTTCATTGGATACTTGGTAAATTAAAAAGTGACTTATTATAGGCAATCTAGAGAGCATTGCTTTACGCCAATTAGATGTTGTTTTAGATAGAAGATTACAGAGAAAACAAATAACCCCTTAGGGAATCGAACAAGGATGAATCCCAAGGTGATTATGGTAGAAGGACAAATGAAATTACATGCAACAGAGAATCAACTACAGATGGATTCTGATACATACAATTCAGATTAACACAAAGAACAAATCATATAACCTAGTTGCATTTAGACAAAACTGTAAAATCACATGCATAAAGTAGCAGAATCACATGTATCTCTAGAGTCAAATCTCAGGGACTTCTGATCCAGTAATTTCATTAATATTAGAGAGAAATTACAAAAAGTGTTCAATAGTCTCTTCCTTACACACTTTCCCCGGTTATCTCTCATAGCTTCATGAAATATATACAAAAAATATCTTCCCATGCTTCCAAATTCGAATTCTAACAACTTTCCTATGTTAAGAAATAGTTACAAATTTTTTGGCAACAAAATCTAAACTAACTGCTGAAAAAGAGGAGTCAAAGTTGGCTCATTAATTACAAGATAATAATAGATAAATCCACATTTGAAACCATATCCTGATGATATTTGACCTATGGCAGTCATTGTAGATTATATGGAATTATTTCCTACCATTCCTTACTGATCTGGAGGCATTCTAGAAGCTATGTCATAGTGGCGTATCAAGTCTCTTGCACACCAATAACCTAAAACAAAAACACAGCAAATTGCGTAGTAGACTGGGAAAATATGGTTCAAATATGACATCATATATCCTGAATAAAAATATATTTTTCAAAACTGAGAGAGGTTTTTGTATATGAACCCATTCTTGGGAAAATCCTCTCTCAGTTTCCTACAAAGACTCTCCATATTCTCGTGATCCCCGTTCAAATATGATGACCAAAACATTAAATGCTTAAATATGGAAAAATGGGTTGTAAATATTCATTTGAATCTCACAAAATATGAAATTTGTTGTAAATCATAGAGAGGTTTTTATTGTTTGGTTCTTCTTTGACAAAAACCTCTCTGGGATTTTCAAAAATCCTCTCCAGTTGGTCAGACAAAAAACTTGAAGTTGACCACTAAACCAGTCATCTGTGCAACGTGCCCTACAACCACTGCACAACAAAATCCTCTGTGCAACAGAATCCATTGCGCAACAAAATCCTATGTGAAACAAAATCCTCTATGCAACAAAACCCTCTACGTAGAAAAATCCTCTACGCAATGTGCAAACAATGAGAGGGAAGTGAGAACAAAATGAAAGCAACATCCTCTACGTAGCAATGAACATCAACATCCTCTTAATACTCAATTTTCTCAACATTAGGAAGTTGTGCAACAACTTGTACATCATTATAATTTGCTTGATGATGCCACATGCCTCCAACACATTTGATCTTATGAATATTTAGTACCATGACAAGACTGACTATAACTAACTTGAATTGACCTCATGATATTTCATTATGACTCTTTAGTGATATGAAAACCCATACCTTTGGCACCAAAACTATATGTTTCATGACTCAAATTTATTTTATGACCTTACTCAAACACATTTATCAATGACAAACCCATATATTCATAACCTTACAGAAATCATGCGATGGTCTTTATGAGATGAAAGCATGAATTTACCCTATCATACATTTTTTGTTCACATCCTAACAACCTATTTATAGGACACTAACACAGGATCCAATGGGGATGTCATCCTCCCTGTGAGGTGGAAAAGAATAATCAGACTAGTACCCTAATCCATTTGGATAATCCCAAACCATTGATATCTGCAACCTGCACTTTCTCCTTACCAGGCTTCTATCTGAAAACAAATTCAATCTGAAAACTGAATTGCACACTGTTGAAAACTAGAAGATGAAAGACAAATTTTATCATGCTGCAAAATGTTGAAATCAAACTGAAAAAATGCTCAAACTATGA
Organism: Picea glauca; assembly: GCA_000966675.3. NCBI lineage: Eukaryota > Viridiplantae > Streptophyta > Pinopsida > Pinales > Pinaceae > Picea > Picea glauca. Next base: position 1,381,312 of record JZKD02S1849291.1, on the reverse strand, counting down.
CCTTATTGATAAGTACTCCTACTCTACTTGAAGAGTTTATTTATTTCTTATGTGTAAGGAGACTTCCAAACTATCCATTCAAGTAATATCTTGCTAAGTGAAGGTTTGGAATGTTCTTTGGAAAAACAAAATTTTGAAAATAAAATGGCATATCATTTGAACATTTGCAAGCAAATTCAAATTTGAAAAATCTGGAAATTTGATGTCACTTACTGACTCTAGAAAGACTGCAAAAGGATCTTCAAAAAGGTGCAAAATGATGTCATACTCATCCAGTATATTACAACTTTGCTCCAAGTGATCTATGTACCAGAAATTTACCCCTTCATTTGCATCTTTGATTTCATGCAATTTACTCAATAAGATACCATAAGAAGTCTGAAAATCTACATTATACTGTTGTAATAAAACATCTACACTAATTTACCATCATATTCATTTCCAAATTTACAACTCATCATAGGCTACAAATTTTGATTGTTGAAACACTCCATATAACATGTATAGGTTCATGAAAAACATGAGAAGGTTGTTGGAATTTGATAGAAATTTGTTCCAATGAGGTTATATTATCTTGCACTAGCTCAGACCCCTTTGTTTCAGTGGTGATTTTGAAATTTTCTTTTAATAGTTCAAATGAAGTGAAGCACAAAGGAAGGGAATTTTCATCAGCAAACTTATTGTCCTCTCCATGATCACTTGAATAACTATGGAACTGTTGACTTATAACACTATGAAAATTCTCCTCAATAATTGAAATGAAGAAAACAACAAGGGTAGAGTATTCCCTTCTCATGGTGCATTCCTTTCCTTGTGTTCTTCATCATTTTCACAACTAAAACATGTAGGATGACTTATTTCCTTAAATTGTTGAAACTGAACACTTCTTGATGGAGAACATGCATTTGGCTTCTTTGAAAAATCAATCTCATAATTATCATTATATTCATCATATTTGGGCAAGTCAACTACATTTGCAATGTCATCGAAAAGGAAAAATCTCGGTACATAAACTTTCTCTAAAGTAGGTTGATCCTTATCTTCTACAACAATGCAATCATTGAAAACTTCGAAAAAATGCATGGAACAATCACTTTTCTTCTCATGTTGAAAAAGATTAGGATGTAAATCAACTTCTTGTTTATGCACAATCTCATGTTCTTCTGCTACACCATCATTCTCTATATTTACAACACTCTCTAAATTATGATTTTGTAGCCTTTGACATGTTTGAAGATTGTCTTCCACTTCTTGGGTATCATCAAACATCTATTGTAATGTCCTAGATATTATTTCCATCTGAAGCAAAGAAAAATCTGGATGAAAGGTTGTTGCATAATGGAGCATGGCACCATCTTCAATGTGTTGATTTTCCTTGTTGAAGTTGCAATAAATACTAGAAAACCTCCTACTGACCGTAGAGACAGTTTCATTGTTCTGCCTTTTCTTGGCATAAAAATCTGTAAGATGTAGATCCAAATATTTCCTCTTTCCCCAAAATTTCAAAGACATTCTTCAATTCCTCCCATGATGGGATGATCTTGGGATGTAAGTATCTAATACACTCTTTTATCTATCCTTGCAATGACTAGGAAAAATCTCTCATTAAAACATCATCATGTTTGATTTCAAAGAGGTCTGCAAGATGCTCAAAATCCTAGATATGTTTTTCAACTGAAATCTTCTCAAGTCACCATCGAACATATGTAGGTGTCTATAATGATTTGTTGGGAATTCATGAAATATAGAAGGTAGTTTCAAAGGCCTGTATCTACCTATGATCTTGGTAAGTGTATAATCACGTACATGAGATGGTATATCAACTTTAGTATCTAGAGTTTCACTAGCTTGGCTATGGTTATCATTAAGATCTTGTTCAGGATCACGAATACAAAAAGGAGATGTATTTACAGCTTCAAAATAATGATATACAACTTTTAAAGGAGAGTCAAATGCATATCTATAATCTTCATTCGAATACAAAAACTAAAGTAAAATTAGTTTAACTTGTTTAGGAAAGGATAAGAGGTAACTAATGAAAAATAATAATATCTCTTGGAAAAAATGAAGTTTTGACACCTAGTTTTCCCATGATGTCCTTCCATGTCTCTTTCATTAGATCTTGTCCCCCATTGGAGCCTTTGAATCTGATTGAAGCATGATTGGAGTCGTCGGGTGAATGGTACAACCTTATTTTTGTTTGACCTATTTTCACCATCAGAAGTCAAATATGATCCTTGTCATTTGTCTGAGGGAAGATTTCACCTTCGTTCCCTGACAACAATGCCAAAATTTTATCTCTCTATAAATTGCCTTGGTTGAGGAGGCAAATCACAAAGGTAACCGCAGACCGACTTGAAGCTAGAAGCTAGTCGTTCCAACCTAGAGGGGGCTCTTTGTCTTCAAATCAATCATTGAAAGGATTGATTTGGTTTTATGATCAAAGGATAGATCTTTAAGATAAATTTGGGTTTATAGTGTTGGTGGCAATGTGGAAAGAAAGTTCATTGGGAAATGGAGTCACAGAGAAGTCAGAAATCAATGAAGGTTTACTGGATACTTGGTAAATTGAAAAGTGAATTATCACAGGCAAGCTAGAGAGCACTTCTTTACTCCAATTAGATGTTGTTGTATACATAATATTATAGATAAAACAAATAACCCCTTAGGGCATATAACAAGGATGAATCCCAAGGTGATTATGGTAGAAGGACAAATGGAATTACATGCAACCAAGCATCAACTACAGATGAATTGTAATATGTACAATTGAGATTAACAAAAAGAAGAAATCATATAACCTAGGTGCATTTATACTGGAAGACAAAATTGTGATATCACATGCATAAAGTAGTAGAATCACATGTATCTCTGGCGTCAAATCTCAGGGACTTTTGTTCCAGTAATTTCATTAATATCAGAGAGAAATTACAAAAAAGTGTTCAATAGTCTCTTCCTTACACACATTCCCTCTTAGCTCTCATAGATTCATGAAATATATACAAAAACAATCTTCCCATGATTCCAAATTCGCATTCCAACATCTTTCCTATGTTAACAAACAATTACAAATCTCTTGGCAACAAAATTCGAACTAACTGTTGAAAAAGATGAGTCAAAGTTGACTCATTAATTACAATATAATAATAGATAAATACACTTTTGAAACCATATCATGATGATATTTGAACTTTGGCACTCATGGTAGATGAGATGGCATGCTTCCCTAACCTTCCTTGGTGATCTGGAGGAATTCTAGAAGCTCTGTCACAGTTGCATAGCAATAACCTACTACAAAAACGTAGCAGATTGTGCAATGAACTTGGAAAATAGGGGTCAAATATGGCATCATATCTCCCAAATAGAAATATATTTTTTAAAACTGAGAGAGGTTTTTTTAGGTGAACCTGTGCTTGAGAAAAAATTCTCTCAATTTCCTAAAATTCCTCTCCATATTCTCAAGATCCATGTTCAAATATGATGACCCAAACACTAAATGCTTAAATATGGAAAAATGGATTGTAAAGATTCATTCGAATATCCCAAACAACACTCGTTGCAAATCAGAGAAAGGTTTTTATTATTTGGTTCATCCTTGATAAAAAATCTCTCTGGGATTTTCAAAAATCCTCTCCATTTGGTCAAAAAAAAAATCTTGAAGTTGACCACTAAACTAGTCATCTATGCAGCCTTCCCTGCAACCACTGCGCAACAAAATCCTCTGCACAACATAATCCTTTGCACAAAAAAAACCTTTGTGCAACAAAGTCCTCTACACAACAAAACCCTGTGCATGGAAAAATCCTCTGCGCAGTGCGCAACAAATGAGAGAAGTAACCTTTTCACAATGCACAACAAATGAAAGCAACATCCTCTATGTAACAATGGACATCAATGTCCTCTTAATATCCAATTTTATCTGCATGAGGAAGTTGCGCAACAACTTGTGCAGTGCCATAATTTTCTTGACGATGTCATGTGCCTCCAAAATTTTTTAGCTTATGAAATATTTAGTACCATGACAAGACTGACTATAACTGACTTGAATTGACCTCATGATCTTTCATTATGAATCTTTAGTGATATGAAAACCCATACCTTTGGCACCAAGACCATATGTTTCATGACTCAAATTTATTTTATGCCCTTACTCAAACACATTTATCAATCACAAAACCATGTATTCATAACCTAAGAGAAATCATGTCATGGTCTTTATGAGATGAAAGCATGACTTTACCCTATCATACATTTTTTATTCACGTCCTAACACGCTATTTATAGGACACTAACACTCGGGATCTCCACAAGTTTATCAATTACCTTCCAAAATCTATTTTCTTTACATAAGGGAGCTCCTTCTCTTATACTCAGTCCCTCGACAAGATCCCCTTACGATTGTCTTTTTCTTTCTAGTAAGCACCAAGCCGCAGTCCTTTATTTCTCCAATCTGGATATGGGTCTTCTCTTCTCCAAGGTGACCATTAAATTCTTATGAAAGCTTCTTGTTTTCCTCAAGAAAACTTATCAAATATCCTCTATTGTTTGGAGACATCTTCTCGTGCTCCTCTTCTCACTGCACCATCTATTTGTCAGTATACCACTCACCCTCTTAATAATCAATTTCTATGTGAATCCAATATTCACGCATATATGTTTTCTCTCTTGTCTATCTTGCAGACTATTGATTTTCTCTCTCTCTCTCACGTGTCTTCCTTCTCTCTCGTGTTCCTCTATTCCTTCCTTTATTGTGAACTATGTTATTTTTTCACCTTTTCCCTCCTCTTCCTCCTATCCTCGAGATCCCCGATTACTTCTAGCATAAGTAACCTGCTATGTCAGGATCCCAAATCGGAAGGGAAAATCCAATGCATCCTTCTAGATGAGGTTCCAGCTAGCCTTTCACTCCTCCAAGTACCACATTGGTCAGTAGTTATAACTGCTCAACCACCCAATCTTGATCACCATAAACAAGTTTTGTGGTTCCATTCAGTTCAAGTACATTGGGAAGGTGGTGTATTAAATTCATGGAGGTGTGGGTTGGATTACCAAGTGAACTTTCTATTTTCCTCATTAAAACTTCCCAATTCCACCTCATGACTCCCACTCGTGGTATCATGGCCAATACTCAAGGTTTTTCTTCCCACTCCATTATCTGATGTGTTTTCATTAATCATAAACCTAATTACATGCATCATAAATCAGAATAAAGGAAGTCTTGGCATAATTATAGTCATGGAGGAGAAATAGGGTGTTACAATCGTTGTTAGATGTGTCTGATTCCTTCTCTGATTCACAAGTATATAATTTTTTATCGTTGCATATGTGTCTTGTCGATGACTTGTCTCCAAAATATCTACATATTTTTACCCATTTCTTATATGGGACCTAGTGTCGGTTCTCATCTTTCCTTAAGGTGGGTGGTACATACTTGTTCGTCTCGTCTGTAGAATATTTATTTGATTTTTCATTTGAATATTCATTTGATCTTTCTAGACTTGTGAATGATGGCCTATTGAACTTTTTGTTTTTTCAATTAGTTTCGTCGCATGTCTAGCATCGTCAACATTTTTAGGTTTCCATAGTTTTATTTCACTATGGATGTAGTATTTCAACCCACAAATATATTTTTAGTGATTGTTCATCTGTGAATCCACTCTGTCTTGTTTGAAAAACTTCCCATTCCTATGTATAGTCATTTACATTTCCTTTTTGTTGAAGATGCACATGAATTCGTTATATATGTCATCATCTTCTTCGTCATGGAACCTTTTTAATAAGGTCGTTGTGAATTTTTCTCAATGAAAGGAACACACATCACATTTTTTGGACCACCATAGAAACCAATCGTAAGCTTCCCTTTCTAAGTTATTGGAGGATGTCATTATTTTTTCTCATTCACCCAACAAAGGGTTTGATTCAATGATACCCTCCATTTTGTTGACCTAGACAACAACTCCTCTATGGTCCTTACTGTCATATTTCAGTAATTCTTTTCTAATTTTTTTATCATCTCTATTTTGAAATCTTGAGCTATGCATACTACCTGAAAAAATCATTTCTAGTGCTTCTTGATGTCTTTGATCATTTGTATTTTGTGATTTTAGACTTTGAGGCGGTCTTCGGTAGGCTAAGGGTTCTAAAAATAATGTGTCTACTTGTTTGGTCAATTGATTAATCATTTCACTATGATCATAAAGTCTCTTCGTTGTTTCATCCTTATCATCACCACTCATTCGTAGTTGTTCTTCACATTGACTCTCGAAGATTTCCATTGATCTATTAATTTTCTTTCCCTGTTGTATCAACGTGTTGATTTTGTTCCTCCTTTCCAATAATCTATCGATTTTATCCATTAATTCTTTCTGTACTTCTCCTCACTCTCTTTGTCCTTCTCCTAACTCTTTTTTCTATTCTCAACATTACCAACACGATGTCTTATGTTGTTGAATTCATCTCTACATCGGCTAACATCTATTTGTAGTTAGTCATTGCTAATTGTTAGTGTCCATTAGTCCTAGTGATCAAATGTCCTCTTTCCATGTGATTGATAGGGTCATTAGGTCAAATTGTTATATTTTCAAATAAAATTCTCAAACAAAATTTGACATCTCTTGGTTGTCAAATGGTCATTGGTGTGTCCAAGTGTCATTACTACTCCGTCCACTCATCCAAGGTCATAAATTTTCATCATAGTCATGTCATCATTCCTTGTCATAAATTTTCAAATGAGTTTCTTAGTCAAAGTCATAGTCTTTTGGTTTCCATATGCTTTTGCTTCATTGCAGTGGTAAAACACCTAGGTTTCCTACTCTATCATCTTCATCCACACCTCACATATCCATTCCTTTCATCTCCCTCATTTTCCCTATAAACCGTAGCCTACACTACACTTTTCTATGTTAGGACCATCTTTCCAACATTTTTACCCTTTCCCCTCACCCATTTCCCAAATTTCCAACCCCCTACACTCCCTAACACCAATCCCTACTCCCCAAAATTTCCCCAAGAATTTAGACAGCCCCTAACCCCTTCATTTCCCTCCATCCACAAGATTGTCCCTTATCCCCTGTTTTCATAGTCATACCCTATCCCTTTCCTTCCCACTCAATTAAGGTTTTACTCATGGAAATTGGAAAGAGTGACACTGAGAAGAAAAAGTACAATAAAGGAGGGCAAGTTTCCAAATATGAGGCCACCAAAGTCCAAGAAATCATGGCTTCATCTTTCGTCAAAAAAATCCTTTCAAGATGTGGGTTGCCTAAGGTTTACATCGCACCGAGGGACAGTTCTACTTCAAAATTACTATTTGACTAACCTTTATTTTTATTTTCTTCAACATTAAAGATGGATTTCTTCAACATTCAAAAGGGGATTCATGTAACTATCGATCTCATGACACTATGTAGCAACATCACAATCCCAAGGATCCACGTCTTGGAGAAATCGAAAGAGGTTTAATCTATTTTCACAAGAGTTTTAGGGTTTTAAAATATCTATTGCATATAAAGGTTTAAAAAAAACAGATGATGTTCAAAGGTGCTTAAAAATTTATTTGTTTCATTGATTAAACTTTTAAGAGCAATACCTGGTCTTTAAAAATTTATGAAACTTTTGTGCTCCTATTTTTATTATCAAATTTCTGTTTATGGAAGAAAACATCAAATCATTAAAATTACTAAAATCAATCTTATAATATTTTACATTTTTTAAAATCAATAAAAATAATATAATTAAAAAAACTGTATTCAAAATTTTATATTCAACAAGAATTGAAAGATTATAATGCATTGTAAAACATTTAGTAAAATCAGACACCGCATTAATTACTACAGCATAAAAATATGACACCGACAACTGTGTTCCCTCCAAATCGCCAAAATTATTCGTCTATAAAAAATGCATAAAAATCAGACACCGCAGTAATTACTACGACAGAAAAATATGACAACGACAACTGTGTTCCCTCCAAATGGCCAAAATTATCCGTCTATCAAAAATGCCTAAACCTAACGAAAAAATCGCGATAAGACATTCAAATTCTCCGTCGTAAATTCCAAAAAAATCGGAGTGAGTGGTTGGAAAGGTTCCAACGAAAAAATCGCGTGATCACATAGACATGTGGTTCACATTTAATTACGTAAATATTATATCTTCTAGGTTTTTACATATTTTTGAAAATACTAAATCAATTTATATATTAAAAAATTCCAAATTAGAATTTCACTATCAATTATAATATTATTAAATCATTACATCAAATTCATTACATTTAATTATTAAAATTGATTTTTGAAAAAACTAAATCAATTTATTAAAAAAAAAATTAAATTAAAATATCACCAATAATTACGTTATTATTAAGTCATTACATCACTAGATTCCATTAATGATTGCCAGAAAATAAATAAAAAACGTATAAACTCCGCCCCGTTCCATTTGCCTATAAGTACGATGTTTCCTGCTACTTTATTGGGTAAAATATTTCTATTTCATCCCGTTTTATTAAACTTGAGGAAAAACTGTACCAAGAAACTTGCTGCCAAACATATTTTGTGTGTAATTGTTTTCCAGATGAGCAACACTGCTGGGAAGCCTGATACGCCGTCAGAAACATGTTAATCTCTTAATGCTCGTTACAAGATATCATGAAGGTTCGGGTTGTTAGTCCTGCAAGTATGTAAACTTACCTGTCTTCTATTGAATGCAAAAATATGATAAATGTGATCAGTGCTATGAGAGTATAACTTATTATAAAAATGGTCAAAGCAAAGTTATGGCATAAATAAAATATGTATGTATTTTTAGATTCTCTTATAAGTCAATAACAATATATATTAAAAATATTAAAAAATATTAATTTGAAAGGAATTATATGTGTGTATTTTTATTCAGATTAGATTGGATTTGTATAACCTATACAAAAATAATGTGAAAAATAGAAATATTAAGAATCATTTAGAAAAATAGAGGTTTTGATCTATTTTCATAAAAAACCACCATGTTTGTCATTTCAAACCTAAACTCCATGCAATCAAATTAACAAACATTTATGTTAAAGTTCCACTCACGCAGGAAGTGATTTTGTGACTAAATTATTGTGCACAATGTATATCCTTCTTCTCTGAGTGGGAATATCAATTTGAAGGATTTGAGTATTAAGTATGGGTAATAGTGTTGTGACATGGTAAGAGAAGGAAACTTGGATCTTAGGCCGTTGAGGTTTCTTCTAAGTATCAAGGTCCCAGACCAACACCTCAAACCACCACACTTGAAATCCTAAGGACATCTTTGTCTTCCAAGTAGGGATACAAGAATAGTTAGAATATTTTGAGAACTAGTTACGAGTCTCGAGGCCCTTGACATGGTCATGGGAATGAATGTGGTGATTGGACCTGTAGCATACACAACCACTAGCAAGTTGGCCATGCTACTTCAAACTGCACTTCAAGAACTGATTTTGAATTTTGATAACAATTAATTGATAAATAAGCATGAAAGAAATTCAATAAACGCACATGCAATAATCAAGATTCATGCTAGACATAAAGATATTGCTTAACCATGCCATGCACATCAATAACTAGCAGGAAAGCACATTAAAAATGCATATCTCAAAGATAATAATTAATACACAACGGGAACAAATATACAAGTAGAGAAAAGCATGATAGATACCAGTTATCTTTAATAAAACCAATCACCAATTGGTTGCAGACCAAGGATGTTCCACCCAATGTTAGACAATGTTTTTCCAACTCTCAATAGCAGGTCACCCCCGAGCCAGGGCTATGAATCCACAAGGATGGGTTCCAAGGCGACTCTTAGCTTCCCAAACCAATTAACACTCAATCTCTCATAGGTTTTTCAACACACATCAATCCAAAGTATACCAACTCTCTTCTCTCCATTCTGCACCACCAAAAGACAATGAAACCCCTTCACTACCACACATTCCCTTAGGATGTGCACTTCTTTATAGGGTCATAGTGCATCTCTTCAAGAATATCCATGTTGGAACTCTTAGGATTTGCAACTGTGAACAATGTTTAGCACATGCCAGTGCATATCGGGCATACATGCACTAATCCATGGCCGACATACATCGGTGATTACTAGAACCAACAAAACATTGGATTCTTTCCTAAGAAATTTGTTCTCATGTCCCAACCAATAACAAGAACGAACGAGGAATAATGAATGAAAAACCAAATGAAAGAGCAAAAAGAGTGAACCCCCAAACATCCCACAAGAGGGGTCTATATATTTACTTGAAAATCAAGAACCACATGGTCTTTCCCCAAGAAGCTGATGTAACCTCTTTTCTCAATTAAAACCAATATGGGTAAATAAAATATAATGAAATGTCTTAGCCCGTTTAGACCCTCTCTTGTGGAATCATATCCCCCTATAAATCTTGTCCTTGTCTGTCTTACAACCAACGATGTATTTTATTATTTGCAATGTTCAAAGTATTACATTCCATAGGCACTTCGGCCTCTTTTAATTGTTTGGTCACTTTGACCTTTCATCAAATAAACAAAATAAATTATCAATATGGGGACTCCAAATCGGGGTATTGCATGATCCTAGAGTAATATTTTTGAAATACATGTCTATAAAATCACTTTGAACCACCATGCAATACCTCTCAATCTTATCCATTCCTTTGACTAAGGATATAGGTACCATTAAGGGATTTTTTATATTAGGCACATGATAGTTTGGGTTCTAGACATCTTTGAAGGAGGAAACCTAGGAATTATACCATTAAGGTTCAAGAATGACACCTTGATCCGCTTTAGATGACCTCCTGAGCATATAAGTAATGTGCGAGTGGGGATATTGATGATATTATGAAGTTCTTAGAACATGGTATGGTTTTTGAGGTCGTGAATATGGTTGTGGGGGAACTTATGTCTTAGGCCATAAATGAAGATCATAGGAATTAAGGCGCACAAAAAAAACATGGCCTCTAAAGGGGATATTTGGCCTCTAAGTGGAGTTATATGCATCATTACAATTTTCGAGAACAAGTTATGATTTAAGGGTCCCTCAAAATGATGGAGGGAAGAAACATATTCTTTAGATATTTAATGAATATTTCATGCATCTAGGACTCTCATAACTCTCTTTTCCACCCTCGACCTCATCATGGACCTATTGATGTCATCCTTCTAGAAAATACTTGTCAGCATTAAAAAATCCCTATTTTTGTGCACAATCACACTTTTCCCTCTTCCAAGCCATGACCAATCTCTAGTTTCCCTCTTGCAATATGTTTCTGGCCGCTAGTTTCCCTTTTGTGACAAGAGATTGCCTCTTAAATCTTCTAAAATTGAGGAATTTTGAGGATATTAGATCGGGATAGGTTGGTTGTGATGCGTCATGAGATTGGAACTTGTGCACGATCTATTGATAATCAAGTTCCAAGCTTTGAAACTATCTCTAGAATATCTTCCCTCAATCTATAAAATAAGGCCAAGTCAAGAGGTAAATAAAATCTCAAGAAAATTCAAGACAAGCTTATGCTACTAAAATAGACTAGGAGATATTTCTATAGCCTTCAAAGATCAAATATCCTTATTGAAGAAGGCTAAGGAAGGAAGTATCCAGGAGCTTGGAGGTGGGGGATTGCTTCAACAAGTATTAAAGTATCACTTAATGTACTTTTCCCTCGATCAATATAGATGTATGGTTTTCCCCTCCAATTTGGTGTGATCTATGTGTGTTTCATATATTATATTGGAAGATCTGTCTTTGTTTGAGCAAGGTATATTATATTTGACACATAATTTTCCTCTGTATGCTTAAATTTTTTCCAACAAGTGTTTGGTTGTTGTCATGTTTGCAAGTGATAGGTTGTCGATGCAAGCAAGTCGATATGGGACTTGCATCACCAAGAGAAGTGATAGGAAAACCATCAACAAATGGTATATTTTCCCTCTCGTATTTTAACATAACTAGAGTGTGTGTACTTCAAATTAGAGGAAACCACTAGGGATATATCCATATTTTTTCATGAATATTGGGAAGATCAGTTAGAGTGCTAATGTATATGCATGGGTGATACTTATACAACATAATTGGTAACTCCATTGGAGACTAATGTAACCATTCTTCCTTGGTTTTTGTTGGAAAGTTGGTTTGGATAGTTGGTTTTCATTGATGTCAACCCTTGGAGAGTGATCTTGTAGATTGATGTCAACCCTTGGAGAAGTCTGAAAATGAAGTCCGATAGCAGAAAGGTATGGGTAAGGGACCCACATTTGTTTGAGGTATAGAGGAATGGAGGTAAGTGAATATGAAAATAAGATTATTATGGATGTATATTACATGTCATGCCATTTTCGGTGATATGTGGTATGTCACATAGTTCCTCACGGTTAGGGAGATATGGCCTTGAGAAGTTGGAAGACCCCTCAGAGTAATCTAGAAGCCCCTAGAAGGTCAACAATAAGTCAAAGCTTCTAGAAAGTCGTAAATAAGGTTTCGTAGTCAAAGTGGTTGTAAAAGAAATGAATTAAATAATGAAGTGGTTGAAACAAGAAGGGTAAAGGACTTATGTGTTTACTGTTTAAGGAAAGTTAGTTTCATCAAGAAAGTGGGTTCGCCCTAGAAGATGGAGAAAGGGGTAAAATAGTTACAAGGAAACTTCTAGAGGAAGACACTTGGAAAAATATAAATAAGAGAGAAATGGATTCCTATTAGCACCTACCTACCTATTGAACATTATTGAATATCTATTTTTTGAAAGGTTATTTTCATGTATGCATTGACAAATCTGAGAAAGTGTAGGTCTAAGGAAGCGAAAGTTTGAAGGAACAAAAATTTAGTAGCTGCAAAGAAAGTGAATGAAACATGGTTTCAACGGTTATCCACAAGCTACAGGAAAAGAGAAGAGCGGACATCCATGGGACATAGTGGAGGAAAGCATGGATACCCACGATATGTATAAAGGGAAAGCGTGAATCTGTAGAAATGGAAAGGAGGAAGATACTTGTTCCAAGTTACAGGATCTGAGGAGAGACTGCAGGTCTATTGGTCTGAGATCTGAAGCATCTATAAGTTTAAAGGTATATCTATATGTTTATGAGGTTATATCTTAGTGAGGTTGTGGATAATTCTTGAGGAATTACTTTGTGAGGTTTGGTATATGCCCTCTTGGATGAATGGTATCTGTTGTAGAGTATGATTTGAGGAAGATATGTTGAGGCACATTGCTGGTACATTTAGCTTGGTTTTATTGGTATATCTTGTGGTGCATTGTGAGAGACACTTGTTTGTATTCTTGGTATATGATTGGCTTATGAGTGGTACATTTTTAAGGATATATAGTAGTAAAGTTTTGGCATATGGTTTTATGCAAGGGTTTATGGTTTTCAATTTATGGATGGTATGATGTATTGCTAGAGGCCCTTTGTTGGTTAGCTTGGAGTATGTTTTTATGGATGGTAGATGCACTTGTTGTGGTATAGGTTTGTACTTGGTTGTGATTGGTACATGATTTTTAGAGGCATGTGTGGGTGATGGTTGTGAGTTGTTATGGGTAGTTGTTTTTGTTGCACATATTGGTGATATTACACATATAATTAAGAGTTGTTTGGTGATTGGTCTTGGTAATTGGTCCTGGTAATTGGATCTAGTTTGGTTGATGAGATTATTGTTACCTATTGTTTGTACATGTTATTTGGTATAGATTGTTTGGTACAGGTTGTTACAGGTTTCTGGTACAGGTTGTTACAGGTTTTTGGTACAGGTTGACTTGATAGTTTCTATAGTGAAAGGTTGATGAAAGCAGAGACAGTGATAGTGAGACTAGGTGAAGTTTTGGTAGTCTGCGAGTTGTAGTGAGGATAGATGCAGAAATCCAGGATTTGTAGTTAAGAAGGGCATGGATACCCACATTTTGTAGAGTGAGCAGGGAACATATCTATAGGAAATATTTGAAGCAGGTTGATATAGGTTTTGACAGAGTGTTAGTACTAGTTGATAGTGGCAATGATTGATTCTATGACAGTGACAAGTTGTTCACATTTGGAATTTATTTTTTAGGGTGTTATTACAGGGAAAGCAAAGGGGATTGCATCCTCCTTCTAGTTGGTTCTGGAGAATCAAGGAATTGGAACTTCCTTTAGGTTGGAGCCTTAGAACTACGTGGTTATAGCCACCTTCTGGTTGGATCCTGAGAAACTAGGGGGTTGGATCCTTCTTCTAGTTGGAGCTAGAGAATTGGAATTTGGTGCTTCCTTTTATGTAATTATTTGACATATAAGAAAAACATTTTGTGGTTTTCTCCCACATCGGGTTTCCTCGTAAAATACGAGTATATTGTGTATTGTGTGGATGTGTTTATCATTATTTATTATGCACTGATGGATGTTATTGTTTATGATGCAATGATATATTGATGATGAACTTATGAACATTATAGAATAACTTAAAGGAATATAAACCGTGGTTAAAAGAAATGTAAATTTTTCATTACTGATTCACCCCCCCTCTCAGTAATCCAACAGTTTTATAAGTTCCCCTAGTTGTTTTTGAATTATAAAAGTGCTTGGTATATTGGTACTATCTGTTGTCCCTATATGGATCCTTGAAATCAAAAGGTCTCTTAGATCTAGGCTAAATTTGCTAAGAAATCTTTTTTTGGGCCATAATCTCTTCCGTTTTTCTAATAGACATGTTTGGTTACACCTTTCTTATTGAAAAGGTGTGACTACCTAGTGAATGGTTGTGTTTTTCTCACTATAAACACAAGACGTCCCCTACAGGGTTTTTTTTCCAAGATTTGACAAGTTCTGAGAGTCCTTGATAAATTCCTCACCTTCCTTTGGTTTTCACAAATGGATCTAGGAATGGCATATTGAATTTATCATTTTTTTGATACTTTGTTAGCTTAGTGAGTAGTTATGTAGGCATAGTTTTTGTTCCTATTGGTGCATATGTGGTTGTGTAGTGTGTTTTACTTTTCATTTGCAGTGATCATTTGAAGGCATTGCTTTGCATAACTATTTTTTGAATTTTTGGGCATGCTACAAGTATCTACATTGGCACATAAAAATTGATAATTACCAATGCCATATAGCCTTGTTTAATTTCAGTTTTATATGTTTGTGTGATGCATTTTAGTTTCCATTATCTTCATTAGTGAAACACAATTTTTGCATGGCATAATAATATAGGGCTAAATTTTGGGTGCATTGGTGTGTTTCTTGTTGTCTTTTAGGATCTAATATTCTTTTGGATTGATGGTAGTTATTGAAATGTGATATTGTTGTTTTCTATTTAATTTTGCGAAAAAGGAAATCTTTTTTCTCTCCCTATTGTAGGAAAATCCCCCTGCGGACAGGTGAATAGCCCCTTGGACTCTAGACCCCTATAATAAGATAGAAAAGTGCAAATTGACACTAACATTCCTTTGAATCTAACTAACTAATCAAAAAGAGAAGGCGAAGGAAGAAAGTGTGATGCACCTTATTTCGATGTTTGTCCCCGTTGCTCCAACTTGAGCTTGATCTCTGAGCTCCTTATCACTATTTGACACCTACAATGCAATGGACAACAAGACAAAGAAATCCTACTCTACTCTATAAGATTAGTCTAATCAAATCCATATATAAGACAAACATATGTAAAGAGAAATAGGTTAGAAAGAAATAGGCCAAGTAATATATTAATGATAACTCTTAAAGAAATAATTACAGACTGTAGATGTAGTTGCAACAAATTCCCCATGTCCTCCTCATCCATCTCTTTCACAAAGATCCCAAAATCATAGGTTCGATATCCTAAATCTTTCTCCCAATACCATAGGTTTGATACCTCAAATATCTTCCATTCCCCTTTCTCAATGGAAAGCCCTCATTATATAGTATTTGGAGGCTTAACCACCATGGAGAGGATCACTCATCAGATTCACTAAAATGGGATCTCTAAGATATTTAGGGAGAAAATATCTCTTAAGGATTTTAGGGAGGAAATATCTCTCAAGGATTTTAAGGAGGAAATATTTCAACCACCCATGAGATCCTCTACCTTCCCTAAAAAATAGGAAACCAAATGTGAGGTGGATTCTCACACTTAATTAATTTCTTTTTCATGAATATTAATAATAATTCATTTGCACTTGGTATTTTGGCCTTCATGTAATGTATCTCTCCTCCACATTGACTAGAGATTGTGACATATGTTATTACATGGTGTCAAGGTGTATGAGACACTTATATGACACTTACGACACTTAGGGCGAGGTAACTAGGTGTGCAAATTTCATGTGTAACATAATGCCCCCTAAAGTGTGAGATCGGAAGAGAGAATGATGGCCAAAACACTTTACAAATCTTTAATGAAAGGGTGTGGATTTGGAGAACTTGGAAGAAGTTGCAAACAAACATCAAACAATATTAAAAAAAAATCCATTTTTGAGGTAGGCATACCTATGTTTGGAATACGAGATGACTCAAAGAACGATTGCCAACCAATACACTACGGATCCATGAAAAATATTGAATAAGGATATGGCCACCAAATATACAATGCGGATCCATACCTCCATGACATGAACTGATCGTAGCCACGAAAAATACACAGTGAAACTATGGGATGATAAAACATAGCCATAGACCAATACAATGTGGATCTATGTGGCATTTTATACATCATCATGCTCAAATGATCTCCTTCGCATCTTGGGAAAATTAGTTTAACATAGTGAATGCTCAACCCAGGGTCTTTGTCCCAATCCCGATGTTGTATGAATATAGACACGTGAATAGATGTTTTGATGTCGAACATGGTAGAAACCACTTGTTTACCGATCATTGAGATAAACCATTAACAAGTGCGAGGGAAATCACCAATGATGTCAATGAATCCCAAGGTACCCTAGTACATTCCAATGAATGTGAATAAATGAGATGAGGTCGAACATTCATGGAATCATTCGATTAGAGGTCAATGATGTAAACCTACTGCTGGAGGTGAGGAGGCCTACCATTGAGTCATTCAGATCCCAAGGTACTAACTAGTTTCTAATTGTAAAACTTGGATGATGTGTTGAAGTTGACATGAAAAGACTCATCGAAGGAGGGCCTTGATGTATCCCCCATCAACGACACAAAATTGAAATAGGAAAGTGATGTAAGATGGTGAATTGAATGAGTATGAACTGACATGGGAGATGGAAACTAGGAACACTGTAGATGGATGGTTTGAAGTGAAACTTACCTTGAACATGATGAGGCACGACAACTAACTTGGCAAAATTGACTCTATGAGTACCAAGAATCTAATGTGACGAAAATAAGAGCACTCTTCAACTTGATGAAAAAGTATGGTGACACATGGAATTGGTATGAATCAGAGACAAGCAAATTACCCAATTGTAAGATGAGACACAAACAGGTGCCATGTTCAAGGGAGACAAAATCTGTCATAAATGATTCTAAAAAACTAGACCCACTTCCTTCAATTTCACCCCCACCCAGATAGATGAGTACCTCTTTTTAATTTAACGAGATCGAGGAGGGTAAAAAATGGTCGATCTTAATGAAATGGTAAAAAAAATCCTCTTCCTTTTTTAATGAAATGGAAGAAGTAAGGGTTTGATCCCATATGGGCCCTTCAATGTCTGATTTCAGTGAGTCCAGAGAAGGAAAAATCGATGGTTTTTCATGTTTAGAGAGTTTGAAAAGAACTTAAAGTTGACTCTAGGGTTGTCCTTTTTCGTAATTTTAGTCTTCGAAGTCCGAAAAAGAGATAAACTACTACTCGAGAGATGCCCTTTCAAAACATTTTAACGAGTGTGAAAGGATGCAAGATCACTCGGCAATCTTTTCATGTTTAGATAGTCTGAAAAGCACTTAAAGGAGAGTCTAGGGGGTTCCTTTTTCATATAACCCTTACGAGTCCAAAAAAGTGATAAAATTTTACTCGGTCACATTCTCATGTATTTACGAGCATGGGAAAGAACAAATACTAAGCTTGGTATTGGTTTCATTTTTATGCAAGCTTGAAACAAAATTAAATGTATGCTTGTAAATTCCCAACATAATTTCCAGAGGTTGGGATACCAATGGATGGTTGGTACTCTTCCCCCAGCTTGAAGAGCTAGTGGCTTAACTCCAGAATGATAATCAAATGTTGGATTTGTTCCTCCCCCAAGATTCATTTCATTCATCGACTTTGATTTTTTCACCAATTTATATACTAGATGGATAAAAAGGATAAGGGTGGATAAAAGGAAGGTTCAAGTACGAGACCTAACGAAAGACTCGACTCGACATCTATGAGATCTAGAGAAAGACTCGACTCGATATCTACAAGATCTAGATAAAGACTCGACTTGATGGGAGAGGTGACTGTTTCATTTTTTAACGAGCTTGACACAGGAAAACAACTATGC
>JZKD02S1849291.1:1332840-1344630 GCA_000966675.3 Picea glauca | reverse complement strand
AAGAAAATCAACCACATGTGATGACCTTGATGTTGTCTCTTGCTGCTGTAGCATCAGTCCTCCATACAGTCTTGCACTAATTCTCTAATCAATATCTTGCTAACTTGCTGCTAACTGAACTTAACCCTTTCCATGAGCAATCTCCTCAATATATAAGAAGAGATAGATTAGTTACTTGGATAAGGAATGATCCCAAGATATCTGGAATGCCAGCATCTGAATAACCATTCGAAAGCCAACTCATCCTTCTAGAAGATTCCCTTCTAGAAGGTTCGAGATCTTTACCTTTTTCCTCTTTAAGAGCATGTTCGCACCCCAACCATGAGTACAGTGCGAGAAGTTCACACCCCAGCTTAAGGTGGCCTGCGGGAATTATGAATTCTCATAGGAGAATATATAAGTAGCCTGCGAACATGTTTCAAAATGTGATTTGTGGAAGAAGACAACTGTAACTTTTCTCAGGAAAGTTTTCTTGGTAAAGAGCTTGATTTTCCATCATCATGACATCATCATGACATCATCACTATGACCAAATTTGTGGATAACACTAGGTATTGGAGTAAGAATTTCTACATGGTATCAGAGCCTATTCTCTGAAGGGAAGCTAGATCAGTACAAGAAAAAGTTTCCAGTAACATGTTATTTCCAGTGAATTTTATCAAGTCTTAGGGATGGAAACAACACCATTGAGAGTTGAAGACAGATTGGATGGAGCATCCAACTTCTTATCTTGGAAAGAAAGAGTTACTTTGGAATTGAATGAATATGACCTTTAGGAGTTAAAGGATAAAGAAGTTACTCCACCAATTGATCTGATAGCTTTAGATACTCACAATAGGAAGAACATCAAAGCATAAAGAGTCCTCCTATATTCTATGAAGGATAATCTAATCCCTCACCTAAATGAGAAGACGATGACCAAATAGATGTTTGATGCATTGGTAAGTTTATTCCAAAGCAAGAAAATGAATAGGAAGATGATATTAAGGAATACAATTAGATGGGTTCAGATGTCTAGATCAGATAATGTTACCATTTTCCTCATCAGGATCACCCAAGAGCATGAAGAACTTGCAACCATAGGGGAGAAAAAATAGGATGCAGAGCTCATGAATGTGGAATTAAATGGTCTTCCCATGTCATGGGAACTATTTGTCAAATAATTTTTTTCTCGAGAGAATATCCTAGTTTCACAAGGAATTTGGGATGATTTAATCCAGGAAGAGACTTCGGAAGAGTCTTTAGGAAGTAAGAAAGGACATAGTGAAGAGAACTTTTCCCTTGTCAACAAGATAAGGAAGGGAAAAGGAAAGTGTTCTAGTAGGAAGGGTAAAAATGATGGAGGATGATCACAACCAGGGAAGAAGAAGGACTTGTGTAAAATAAAGTGCTTCTCATTTCATAAGAATGGGAATTATGCATGTTAGTGTATGAAGAAGAAGAACAAGAAGGGTAATGAAAAGAAGCAGATGGAAACATCAACAAAGATTCATCTTGATGAGTTTGAATCAAATATTGAGAAGGATTACTCAATGATTTATTTCCTTTCTACTAACACAACACCAAAGAGTTCTTGGTTCTTGGATAGTGGTGCATCTCGTCATATGAGAGAGGCACAAGATATATTTAGAAGTCAAGGAGGACTCAAAGGTTCATGTGGAGCTTGGTGATGATTCTAGGAATGCAGTGAAGGGAGAGGGATCAATTATGTATCATATTGAGTTAGGAGGTTCACTAGATTCCTATGATGTGATTTATGTACCAGGTTTGAAGAAAAAATTTCTTTCAGTATCAACTATGGAGGATATGGGTTTTGTAGTCACTTTTCAACGAGGGAAGGTACTCATAATCAATTATTCCATGGGTATGATACATGATCAAGAGTTACCAATGTTTTTGTGGGTTGAGGCATGTAATACAATGGTATATGTGCAAAACATGAGTCCTCACAAGATATTGGGGGAAAAATATCTAGAGGAGGCATTCTTAGGGGTGAA
Organism: Picea glauca; assembly: GCA_000966675.3. Lineage (NCBI taxonomy): Eukaryota > Viridiplantae > Streptophyta > Pinopsida > Pinales > Pinaceae > Picea > Picea glauca. The sequence continues at coordinate 1,342,633 of JZKD02S1849291.1, read as the reverse complement.
GCTAGAGATAGGACATTTCACAATATTTGGTTGTCTAGTTTACATCCACATGTGAGTGGAGAAGAGGACAAACCTGGAGCCTTCAAGAAAGAAGGGTGTATTTTTTTGGTACAATGAGACCTCAAAGGCTTACATGATATTTATTCCAGTGTAGAGGAAGACAATTGTGATCATATATGTGAAGTTCGAGGAAAACTTAACATCTAGGAGTACTTAGGAGGCATCAACAATGACATAGGACAAGGAGCAACAAGCTCCAAAGGATGAGCAACAATCATCAGTTCAAAATTCAGGTGGAGAGAAGGAGTTAGGCTCTTCTAGTCCTGTCAGGAGATCCAAATCGCTATTATAGACATCGATGGATGCTGGTGAGGCTCTTATGAGTGTGTTCAGAGAGCACATGCCTCCAAAGAAGTTTTCAAACTATATGTTGCTTATGAGTAGCATCATTGATGTTGAGCCTTCAATTTTTGAGTAAGCAGTTGATCAATAGGTATGGCGAGATTCCATGGAAGAGGAGTACACCTTTGTCATGAGGAATGATTTTTGGGACATAGTGACGAGACCAAAGGGGAATAAAGTTGTGATTTCCAAGTGGCTCTACAAGATCAAGTGTGTTGTAGATAGTAGCATAGATAAGTTAAAGATGAGGTTTGTAGCGAGAGGTTTCTCCCAAAAAGAGGGAGTGGACCATGAGGAGACATTTTCTCTAGTCGCCAGGTATGCTTCTATTCAAGTTGTTATTTATATTTCTTCAATTATGAAGTGGGGGATACATGAGATGTATGTAAAAACAACGTTCCTCGACATGATCATTGAGAAGGAATTATACATAGATAAACCTCAAGGGTTTGAGGTAAATGGGAGGGAGTCTCTTTTGTGTAGGCCTAAGAAAGCCTTGTGCGAACTCAAACATGCACCCAGGGTGTAGTATTCTAGGATTGATGGATACTTGCAAAGTATTGGATTTACCAAGAGTGAGGTGTATCCTAACTTGTACTTCATACTTGTTGGAGAGGATCCTCTCATCTTGGTTTTGTACATTGATGATTTATTCCTCACAACTGCAGAGGATACTATTGCAAGGTGCAAAGAATATTTGGCTAGTGAGATCGAGATAAAGGATATTGGACTGATGCATTTTTTCTTGGGGTTAGAGGCATGCAAAGTATCGAGAGAGATCTTCCTTGGACAAGGCAAGTATTAAGGAGAGATATTGAGGAGATTCAGAGTGGAGGACTGTAAACCGATATCTACATCTGTGATTACCAATTTGAAGAAGATTGACTCTTTAGATTCAGAGTTGGTGGATCCTAGGATATACAGGTAGTTGGTAGGGTCCTTGATGTATTTGGTCAACACTAGACCACATATTTGTTTTGTTGTGAAAACCTTGAGTTAGTTCATGGTAGAGCTAAGGGAGGTTCATTGGATTGCAAAAAAGCATGTGCTCAGATAGTTGAGAGGTACAATGGAGTATGGATTAAGATATATTAGAGGAGATGGAGTAGAGTTGTAGGGATATACCGATTTGGATTAGGAAGGCAGTGTAGTATATAGAAATATAACCTCAGGGTGCTCCTTCAGCTTCAGATCAACAATTATTACTTGGTTCAGTAGGAATCATACTTATGTGGCACTCAGTTCAACAAAGGAAGATTATATGGTAGCGAGTAAGGCTAGTTTTGAATCCATTTGGCTTCGAAAATTGGATACATGTTTAATTGGTTAAGAGTTGGAGCCTACAGGGATATACTGCGATAATCATAGATGTATCAAATGATATAAGAATCCATTATTCCATGATAGGTCCAAGCATATTGAGATCAGATACCACTTCATTTGGGATAGGATCCAGAAAGGAACAATGAAGCTTCAATGTATTTCCATAGATGAGCAAGTTTCATATATTCTAACCAACCCCTTGGAGAAAGGCAAGTTTGTATTCATCAAAGACAGAATTGGAGTGGTGAAAAATACCTTCCTCGCTAAGAGGGAGTGTTGATGTTAGTGGTAGCATCAGACATGTATTTACGCACAGGTCTATGTTTCTAGACGTATGGAAATTGTCCAAATCCTTCTACTCTTGAATTTACTTTAGTTAAATGAATTATTAAAGTAAATTTCTTTTATTAATTAACTATGTAATTAGTTAATTGAGTTATTTATGAGACATGCTAAAATCACTTAGCATGCAACATGTAATCTAAATTTAAAAGTGGGCATGAGAATTATTCTCAACCGTAGATCGCTTTTGAGATTAGAAATAGATTGTAACTCATGATTATAAAAGCAAGGATAGGGTGAAGGAGAAAGACACTTGACTTGGAAGGTGTTGAGGGAGTTGAAAAAAATTATTGGATCACGAATTACTATGGTTCAAGCTCTTGGATAGGTAAATAAGGACCTTCATCTAGAGATCATACAGGTCAAAGAGAAGAGAGAACAAAGGCATACACATGTGGGTTTCAGTAGAAGAAATCCATAGGAAAGAGTATGACTGTACGGAGTTTGTTGTACATAATTTCCGCCCATATCTAGGTTTCACAGAGGAGATAGTCAAGGAAATCCATGAGTCTCAGTGAGGAAAGTTGTGGATATCCGTGGGTCATATAAACGATAGTTGTGGGTTCCTAGAAAAATATTCTAGAATTGATTTTATAGTAGCTCAACCCTTGCCAAGTTAGTCTATAGTTGTATTTCTCTTAGTGGTCCAATATCCCTGTTAGAGGAGCCTCTATTTTATCATAATAAAATCATTCTCAGCATTGGTTTTCCCTCAGTTGTCATTCCAGGTTTTTTTACCCAAAAATTATGGTGTTCATGTTTCATTTGGTTTTCTTGTTTATGCTTCCACTGCATGATATTGAGTTGAATATTTCAGTAGTGTATTATTATTTTGTGAGTTGATAATCTGATTGCAGTAAGGAAATCACTAGATAACAAAGTACCTAGGTATTGGAGCAATAATTTCTACAGTGGCATGCCAGAAAGGCAACTAGAGTGTTCTTAGGATGACAAATTCCAATCATTAATTTTTTGATGGGTTGAGTGTGGTCTAGACGGAGAAGAGAACCTTAGACCCCATATTAAATATCAACCGTTGGTTAGGGAGACCATAATTGCATCAATGTCGTCCATCAAGAAGAAAAAATATTCCTCGATACCCTGATTTCGGAGCAGTGAAACTTACTGAACCTTTCGATCACCAAATGGATGGCATCAACAGGTAATATTGTTCGATGATGTATTTGTTGGAAGTAAAATTTGAGTGAAATGGGAGAAGGCTTGAACGTCGATGACTCTTAGATTACATGGAATGAAGTTCCACCACGGAAAGTTAGGAATGTGCCGAATTGGTTCCATGTTTTTGCCATGTCAAATGGAATGAGTGACAAGGTGCCACATGGTAGTGAGATAGATATTAACCATGAAAACTCAAGAAATTTAGAGGGCCATACCTTTTGATCCGGAGCTCAATTTTGAGAGAAATTATAGTTGTTGGAAAGCTCATGACGAGCATAGTATTTTTGATCCAAATTTTATTAGCAGAACGAAATGAATACAAATTATTAAAATATTCTTAACACAAAATAACATAGATACAGTAAAAATGGTTTTCTATTCAATAAGGAAATAAGCTGAAACTATAAAATACAACAGAAAACAAGTTTGTTGGAATGGTGGCGGCTTATCTCTGAGAAGAGATGTGACGACTGTGTTCATTCACAAGAAGATGGTTACAATGAGGCTTTGAAGGCCTTTTAAAATACATAGGAATGTCAAAAACCCTAGACATCCAAAAACATAACCCTAGGAGATGAAGCGCCAAAATTCATGTGGGCCCCGTTTGGGTAACTTAGTACATCATCTTCTTGGGGTCATAACTTTTGCATACGATCTTCGTTTTAGGCACACGATAGCCTGTTGGAAATGTATAACCGAGAAGAATTTTTTTTGACTAGCCTAGTTCAATGCCTTCAGTATTCACTTGGGCCCCAAATCCCCAAAATACGTCGTTTAGGGCCTCAAAATGACCCCTAAAGTTTGGAACCCGAAAAACTATCAAAAAACTGCCAAGGTGGAAAACTGTTTTTCGAGCCAGTGGAATAGGTGGGTGGCCACTAATATACACTTGGATCAATCCTCTCTCCTTAGGAAGAAATGGTCTCCATTGCAGTTATTTCCCCCATCAAATAAGGAAATTTCTGCTAAATTTGGCCCTGGATGAGCCACTTGCCTTGGTGCAGGAGCTTCTCTTCTTTGACAACTCAACAAAGATGGATCCTTTGTTGTTGAGTTCCCTTGATCTGTGTGTCCACAATATGATCATTGGATGCCTGTTGCATGTAGTCAGGGTTGATTTCTGTTGGATTCAACTGCTTTGCTATCTCTGAAGTGTCCAATAATGGTGGGAAATATGGCCGAAGGAGAGCCATGTTGAAGACTGGATGCATACCAATTGAAGGGGGAATGTTGAGCTCAAAATCATTGTCACCCAAAACCTTGGTGATGGTGTACGACCCATAACAGAGTGGGAGAAGCTTCCGATGGGGACCTATAAGGTTTTCTTTCTGCAAATGCAACCAAACTTTGTCACCCACCTGAAACTTATGTGACACCCAATGCTGATCATGGCATTGTTTGTACTTGGCAGTAGACTTTTGTAGAATATCCTAAACCTGTTGGTGGATGTGTTGGATCCTCTCAATGAACTAGATCAATTTGCCAGCTTCTGGTGGAGAAGGGGATGACTCGACCGAGGTGGTCTTCAGGGGTAGTGCAACATCCATGGGACCCAATGGTTGGAATTCCAACCCCACCTGAAAGGGGTCGTGGCCAGTTGAGCTATGTAGGGATTGGTTCTAAATATGTTGAACATAGGGAATACTCTCATCCCATGTTCAGGGGTGTTTTGAATTGTACATGTGTATGATATGTACAACCATCTGATTGACAACCTCAGCTTGGCCATTTGTCTAGGGGTGGAAGGCAATGGATTTGGTGAGCTTGGTATCTAGTAGTGACCAGAGTTTCGACCAGAATGAGCTGAGGAACCGACTATCATGGTCTGAGATAATGGTTTGTGGGATCCCATAATGTACCCATACTTGTTCAAAGAAGCGCTTGGTATTGGCTTCTGTTGTGATGTTCTTCTTGCAGGCACCTAGAATCACCATCTTCGAAAAGCAATCAACAACCACAAAACACAGTCATTTCCCCTCTTGGTGGACATGAGGCCCGACATGTAGTCCATTGATATGGATTCCCACATTCTATTAGGAGTAGACAGAGGGGTGTACAGGACCTGTTTCTTAGTGCTCGGTTTGGCAATAACACAGACAGTGCAAGATCTAACATACTTGTTGACATCTTATCAAAGTTTTGGCCATTAGAAATGTTTTTGTAGCACTGCCATTGTCTTTTGGATGCCAAAGTTTCTTTCCATATGACTATAGTGAGATTCCCAAATCAGCTTCACACACTCGCTTGATGGAAGACAAATATGGCCCACACTACACAACAACCCGTCCCAAATATGGAAATTAGTGACCACTGAGTTGGCACCCAACATTTGGTAGGTGGTGGAGAAGTCAGGGTCTATATTGTAGAGGTGGGGCCATCCAAAGGTATTGTGACTACAAGAGTCTATCACCATGGTGAGTGTCGTGACTAGAGGTCAGCTGAGGCAGTCAACAACTTGGTTGGTACTTTATTTTTTATACTTTATGTTGAGGTAGAACTGTTGTAAGTATGTTGACCACTTCCGATGGCGGTTATTTTGCAATTTTCCTTGGGTCTGCATGAAATATAGTGGCTTGTGATCAGTGTGGATGACTGCATCCTTCCCAAGAATGTAATGTCTCCATTAGAGGAAGGCTTGCACAATGGAGTACATTTATTTTTCATAAGTAGGGTACTTACAAACAACATCTAATAGTGTCTCACTATGATATGCAACTCAGTGGCTGTGTTGAGTGAGAATGACACCCACAACATAGTTTGAAGCACTTGTCTCAATCTCAAAGGGATGTTGCAGGTCTGGTAATGAAAGTACCAGGGATGAGCACAAACTCATATTCAATTGATCGAAGGCTTGCTGTTGGGACAAACCCCACACAATTTTTTCCTTACCGCTACCCCTGGTTACTTGGTTGAGGGTCCATGCGATATGAGAGAATCCCAGCATGAATCTATGATAGAAATTGACGAGGCCCAAGAAGATTCAAAGTTTAGTGAGTGTGGTTGGGACTGGCCAGTCACGGATGACCTGGATCTTGGATGGATCCACATTCACACCATGTTGATCAATGATGTAGCCTAAGTAATGGACCTTGTCCATGCTAAAGGAGCATTTTTCCAAGTTTTCATATAGTTTGTGCTACCACAGGGTGTGCAAAACCTGCTAAATATGATGCAAGTGTTCTACCAAAGTCTTATTGTAGATGAGGATGTCATCTAGATACACCATTACAAAAGTATTGGTGAAAGTTCGTAGGATATATTCCATCATCCTCATAAAATTTGTTGGAGCATTTGTCAAACCAAAGGGCATGACCAACCATTCAAAAAGACCTTCCTTTGAATTGAAGGTAGTCTTCCATACATATGTCTATTCTATTGGGACCTGGTGGTAGCCAGAATTCATATCAATATTACTGAATTATTTGTCTCCTGTGATTTGATCAAGGAGGTCGTTGATTCGGGGAATCAAGTATCAGTTTCATATTGTGATTTTATTTAGGGCCGGATAATCAATGCAGAGTTGCCATGTCCAATCTTTCTTCTGCACCAACATGATTGGGAACCCACAAGGAGATGAGCTGGGATGGATGCTCCCCTTGTGAAGCATTTCTTGGATCTGCCTCTTGATTTTCTTGTTTTCTAACAGAGAGTGGTGGTAGACTAGCCCATAGGGTAGCAGTGCGCCTGGGGTCATATCGATGGGATGCTTGACTTGGCAGTGCAGAGGTACCTCGATAGGAGAGGGGAATATATATGATTATTATTTCACGACCTTATCCAATTTCTTTTGTTTTTTGGAGAGATCGTTCAAGGAGGCCCTGGATGTGGCTACGATCTTTCGCTCACTCTGAGATCGAATCATTAACAATACAAATTTCTTATTCTGAGAGATGACCTTCCTGCATTGCTCGACAGAGATCAAAGAAATAACACTAGGAGGGACTGCCTCGAGTATCCTGTACAATTTCCTGCTCAAATTAATAATAAAGTTATGGGACCTAGACTCATATACATCATGATGTTTCCATAATTAACTTCTATAATGGGAAAACCCTCTTATGGACTACACTAGGGTTCAACACGTAGGCAGATCTAACCATCTAAAAGTCTCCTACTTTTCTAACTACCCCAAACATACCCCAAATTCATATATGAAAGAAAAAGTGAAAAAATCAGGTAACTTTACCTTTCACTCCACATCCTGTGTCAATCCTCTCGCATTCAATAGCTTCGCTGACTACAAGCCTCCTCCCAAGGATGACGTGCATTCAAAAAAAGATAAACATGAAACTACAAACATGCATCTCATATATAAATAATAGGTTAAATGTTAGAATAAAGAATAAATCAAATACAAACATTTGACACATCATATTTCAGGATAGAAAAAATATTCTTTTTATTGATATCACAATGTTTACTTACAACAAGATCGACGACTACTCCACAAACATGGTTCGGGCTCTCTTGGGCCCCAACAACTCCCCCTATATTTTTACAAAATTTAATGGACCCCTATTAGAATCTTGATAATTATAATGAGCTACAGAATCAACCTTTTGAAATAGTTCCATACCTTGGCTTTCTTTGAGACAAACTTAATACATTCACTATAGTATGAGACATTTATTACAAGAGTATATGTCAAAAGTTAGAAACGAGCATAAAAATCTCAATTTAAACCAAAATGTTAATTTTTATCAAATTTTCACTTTCGTTTAAATTATGATTATGTGTTCATTCTTTTGCTCATTAGCAAGTTTGACTATTTTGAATAATGTGTTCAATACTTTATATAATATCTTGGTTGGTTTCTCATTTTCATGAAATCATTTGGTGATATTAATTAATTAAATTCTTTTTTCATTTTGCATCTCATTTCAAAATAATAATAGTCAAAGAATTATCTATCATTTGTTTGATTTTTTTAAAAATCAAAATTAATATTTTTTCTCCATTAACTTGAAGCTTCTAGATCATATTTGAAAGCAAATTATAAACAATATTTGTTTATAACTCATAGCTAGTTTAAAATTCATTTTTTTATTTTTCTAGATTTTGTTTTATTCACAATTTTTAGGTTATTAATTTAGCTTTCTTTTTGTTTCACAGGTTTTTATTATCAAATATTTGATACGGATTTGATCATTGATTGATTTTATTATCCAAATACATTCAATATGATTGACCCAAAAATAATTTTGGATTGCTACAAATAATTTTATGAGCAATAATAGATAAAATTTGGAAAGACGTCAAGATCAGACAGACAATTTTGCAGAACTGATTGCAGCCAAACCGTGAGGAATTTGAAGAAACAATTGAAAACCCAGAACCCAAATGGACCCATTTACCTTTCACGTTGAGATTTTCCTAAAACAATGCACGATTTGAGAGATATTGATGCCTTTTTACGAGACAAATTTCAGGTGGCGAAAATTAATAGTAACGCCCAGATCGTTCATTCATTGTATAAATATATGAGAAAGTTTATATCAAGGAGGATCCAATAATTGGAGAAGAGGATTTTAATCCTTTATATTTTGTATATTATTTCTTTTGTAAACTTTTTATTTATTTTCAAATGGAGTAATGGATGGATGAAATCTTTGGGAGAATGGATGAGTATTTTCAAAGAAGAATATGGAATTTTGTAACATCCTGCTCTGGTGCACTGAGAAAAATTATTATTTGAGGACACTTGCTTGCAAGTGATCTAGACTTTTTCTCATGTTAAAAAATTTATTCTTGATTATGATGCGTTGTGATAGACGACATGAGGTTTTACTATTTGATGTAGACAAGTTCTATTGACTCAGTTTTATTGAGTGTGCAGGGTTTTGGACCTTGATGATGCAGAGGCATCGGTGGAGCCCCTTGGACTCCAGATTGAGTCAGGGAGTGTGCTAATTGGGTTGATTTATTTACTGTGATATTTCATTGATTTGATGATTTGATGATTGACATGTTCTGACATGATTGTTGATGATGCAGGCTAACGATAGCTTGTCGACCAGACTCACATATGGGGTAAAGGGGCCACACATGATTTCCAGAGAGGTTGAGGGAGAGGGGTGGACAAGAGCCCTGCCACCGCCTACTAGCACTCCCACCGTGGCTCAAACTGTAGGTTAATGATTACCTAGTTCGAGAGGATCCACGATGTCGTGAGGGAAGACTGCGAAAGTCGCTCACGATGATTCTAAGGGGCGCGCAATAAGGCGGGGGCCTTATTCCTTACATCCCTTAGTCTCCCACAAGTTCACCTAGTGGATTGTTGACTCCAGGGGTTATATATGTCTACCAATCAGTCAAGTTGGTGAGTGGCACCCTTGGAGCTCGTGGTTCATCCTGAAGGGCACGTTGCACAAAAGAAACACAAGAAGCGAGTGGCACCCTTGGAGCACGTGGTGCATCCTGAAGGGCACGTCGCGCAAAGGAAAGGAATGAGGTGAGTGGCACCCTTGGAGCACATGGTGTGTCCTGAAGGGAACGTCGCATTGATGTGGATGAATGAAACAAACCTAAATATCCCTAAGAAAATAAC